>APFE031601776.1:67699-79305 GCA_000404065.3 Pinus taeda | reverse complement strand
AGAGAATCCGGCAAGGATTTTTGTAAATCCAAATTATAGTTGTTAAACTTCAAAATTTTAGGTGTCTTGGATGTTTTTGATGGCGCTGAATCTATTTCTACCATCAAAAACACGATTCAAACACTATGTCTACAAGATTTTTTGAAAATTATTTTGCACAAATTTTAACTACTTTTCGCCGTCCAAATCATTCCTCCACCTAATTAGACGACTCCCTCGCAAACAGTTCAAAACCTATCTCTCAAATATATGAACTATTTGCTACTTATAGAACATGGTTGACCATGGTTGACTATGATTGACCATAATTGATTTTATAAAACATAACTGACCATGCTTGACCATGTTAACCATGATTGGTCATGGTTGACCATGATTGGTATTATAAACCTGAGGGAATAATAAACCCAAGGGATTAATACTAAAAACCCTAGGGATTATAAACCTAAGGCAATAATATTAAACCCAAGGAATAATATAAATCCAAGATATATAAACCATAAGATAAATATTATAAACCCTTAGATAAATATGGTTAACCATTGTTGATTTTCATATTGAGACAATCTTTGTCACAATGCAACATCACACCATGCTCGATCCCTTAGATTAATAAACCCAAGTGATTGATAATATAAACAGAAGAGAATAATAAACCTAAGGAATTAATACTAAAACCCCAAAGGACTATGAATACTATTAAACCAAATGGATTAATATTATAAACCCAAGGTATGTAAACCCCAAGATAAATACTATAAACCCTAAAATAAACATGGTTGACCATGGTTGATTTTCATATTGAGATAATCCTTATCAAAATGTGATGTTCGACCATGGTTGACCATGATTTATTTTCATGTCGACACAATCCTTTTCACAATGTGAGGTTGGTCCATGGTTGGCCATGGTTGATTTACATATTGAGACAATATTTTTCACAATGCGACATTCGACCATGATTGATTGAGATTGATTTTATAAAATATGGTTGACTATGGTTGATCGTTGTTGACCATGATTGGTATTATAAAACCAAAGGATAATAATAAAAACCTAAGGGATTATAAACCCAAGGAAGTAATATTAAACCTAGGGGAATAATATTAAACCCTAGGTATATGAATCCTTAGATTAATAAACCCAAGGGATTGAAATTATAAATCCGAGGGAATAATATTAAACCCTTTGAATATAAACCCTTAGATTAATAAACCCAAGGGTTTGATATTATAAAACCAAGGGATTAATACTAAAACCCCAAGGGATTATGAACCCAAGGCATTATGAACACACAAGATTACTATTATAAACCCAAGGTATATAAGTTGTAAGATAAATATTATAAATTCTAAATAAACATGGTTAACCATGGTTGATTTTCATATTGAGACAATCCTTATCACAATTCTATGTTGGACCATGGTTGATGATGATCGATTGTTTCCAACATCTTAATGCTCGAGTAGCTTTAAGGTGTTGAGAACACCCAACTTTTAAGTAGGGAAATGATGCATTTAGCATGAAGATGATATTTCTCTGTGTGATTTTTCTTACGAAAGACCTAGTGAGAGAAAGTACAATCATCTTTCTTGGACATAAGGATTTCAAGGAAGAGAAGACTCCCATTGATTTCACATTCCATGGTGAAATTTATGGAGCTAGACTGATTGTTAAGATGTTGGAAAAAAGGTTTAGCTTTTCCCGACCATGGGACCAGATGACACAAGTGTCATCCACAAATCTCTTCGAAATATTTGGTTTGAAAGGAGCTAGGGCAAGGGCCTTCGATTCAAAATCTTCCATGAACAGAATATCCACTACAAGGGAATGGGGGGAACCCATGACAACACCACAGGTTTGTTTGTAGAATTATCCATCGAAACTGTAGAAAGTAGAGGTAAGAAATATTTCAACTTATTTAGCTGTATGAGGATTCATCATGTGCTTGATGACTTAAATGGGCTAATTAATAGGGATATTAGTGTAGAGGGAGACCACATGAACATTTTTATGATATATCAGATTATTCTTCCATCAGTAGAATTAAAATTTGTCAAATCTCTGCTCTTAGATCTTTGATTGAAAACATTTCCTATCCAATTATTCCCCATAAGAGGGATAGAAATGTACTGGGGTTTCTTTGTTAGATGTCTCATCAAAGCAATTCCAAAGTTGAACATCCTGTCCCCTCCGTTCCTCCTGAACATCCCTCATTCTCTAGCAATGTTACGGGATCCATGGATGAATATTTTTGCTTGTCCCCTATTTGTTTTGAGTTACCTTGTCCTAGCGTTTGCTCCCAAGTTGTTCCCTCCCATCCATGTTCAATTTATTTCAATTCTATGAATTTTCAGTGCTTACTTCTCTCTAGCTCATCCTTCCTCATGGATAGTCTGCATTCCTCATCCAAAAAATGTTCTTTTGGTATTCGCTATTCCTTGCATTCCATTTCAATCAGTGCGTTGAAATATCCCCCATCCTTCAATGACCTTAACCCTACCTCTGAATCGTTTCATTCTTCCATGATCGATGGCTTTTCCATGGTTGTTGGCCCTTCTCACCCCCATGTGGATAGTGCCATGGCAGTTAGAGTCTTCACCTCCGGGAACCATCGATCCATGATGTCAACCTTAATAATATTCTCTCCTCTTTCATTTATTTATCAATTGTTTGGTAGAACCCCATCAGTAATCCGTTGTGGGTATCTCTTTGTTTACTTCTATCAATTTAATAAATTATAACCACAATGATATTACCAATGATATTAATATTATCATTAAGAATAACATTGATAGTATAAATATTTCTGTCAACAAGAGCATTAATAATAGTAATAATAATAATAATAATATTAATAAGGATAATAATGTCGATAGCAATTATAATTTTGCTCTATTTCTTAATAATAATAATTCTCTCCCTTATTTCAATAATAGGGTAGTTAATATTCCTAGTTTTTCTTTCGACCCTTCTATCAATAGTCTCTTGGAGAAAGGATTAAATTTTTCCCTTGCTCCCAGAAAAATCCCATTTGATGAGATTATTTGCAACATTGAATATGTGATTAGAGACTTACTGGATGTCACTAAGGATATCATTAGACAATATTGTGTTGTTTTCCTTAGAAAGGACAAGCCACCCAAGAGTAACATTAGCAAACTTGAGTTGGATGCTCTTAAGTCTTTGAACAATAACAAGGACATAGTTGTTCTCAAAGCCAACAAGGGTGGTGTTGTGGTTATTTTAGATAAAGAGGATTACCAAAGAAAAATATTGGATCACGTTTGTAATATAGGAATCTACAAGAAACTTAATAAAAATCCCTTAAAGAAGATCTTCAAAATTGTGGCTCTAGCTATTAAATCCAGTAGCACTGTTAGCTCCTTCAACCATAAGCTTATTGAAAGCTTCCCTCTTACCCCTAGGATCTATGGACTTCTAAAGATTCATAAGGAAGGGGCTCCCCTGAGACCCATTGTCAACACTATAGGAGGGCCAACGTATCTTCTAGCTAAGTATGTAGCCCGAAAGCTAAAACCCCTTGTTGGCCTTATTGAATCCTTTGTAAAGGACTCATCATTATTCGTCAATGAGTTAAAGGGTATTAATCTTGATCATGGTGATATGCTTGTGAGTTTTGATGTGGTCTCCCTCTACACTAATATCCCCATTAATGAGGCCATTGAAGTCATCAAGTGCATTATGGATCCTGATATGACTAAATTAGTTGAAATCTATCTTACCTCCACTTTTTTCAGCTTTGATGGAGAATTCTATGAACAAACCTATGGTGTTGTCTTGGGTTCCCCCATTTCCCCTTAATGGATAATCTATTTGCGAAAGACTTTGAATTAAAGGCCTTGGACTTAGCTCCATTAAAACCAAAGATTTGGAAGAGGTTTGTGGATGACACCTGTGTCATTTGGTCCCATGGCCGAGAAAAGTTGGATGATTTTTTCCAACATCTTAACAATCAGTCTAGCTTCATAAAGTTCACCATGGAATGTGAAATCAATGGGATTCTTCCTCTCCTCAATGTCCTTTTGTTGAAGAAGGATGATGGTACTTTCTCTCACTAGGTATTTCGTAAGAAAACTTACACAGAGCAATATATTCATGCTAAATCCCATCATTTTCTTGCTCAAAAGTTCGGTGTTCTCAACATCTTAGCTACTTGAGTGTTAAAAGTTTTTAATGGAAACCACCTTAATGATGAGAAAACCCATCTTTTGAATGCTTTTAATAATAATGGATATAGTAGGCACCAATGTCATAAAGTTTTCCTTAAAGCTTGAAATGGTCTGAAGATTAGAAAAGAACCAAAAGACAAGTTTTTAGGGGTGCATCTTCCTTTTATCCAAGGGACCACTGACAATATTGCGAGGATCCTAAGGAAGCATATGCTTCCCTCAAACTTTAGGCCCCTATACACCATTCATACCTCTTTAAGATCTGTAAAAGACCCGGTAGACCCGAAGGATATGACAGGTGTTTATTTCATCCCATGTTCATGTGGGACTCCCTACAATGGTGATACTGATTGCTTAATAAATCAAAATATTCATGATCATGCATCTGACATCAAACATGGGAGGACTCCATCCTCAGCTCTGGTAGAACATGCATAAAAATCTAAACATCACATATGCATTGAAGAGGCCCATGTCATTGATAGGATTAGTCATTTCCATCACCGCAAGTTTAGGGAAGCTATAGAAATAGAAAGGGGGCCTAGTAATATCAATAGAGATGATGGTTGGAAAATTAGTAGTTGTTGGGTTTCGACCTTATCTTCTTAACATTTTTATTATTTATATATTCTATATATTTTTCAATTTTTTATTTTAATTTTTAAATATTTATTTATTATTATTTTTTAATTTATATACATTAAACATGATTTTGATTTGATTTTTATTTTTATTAATATTATTTAAGCTTGACCCTTAGATAAAATTCTTTAGTTTGATTTTTAATATTCTTAGTTGTTGACTTTTAATTTATTGTCCCGTTGTTGACTGAAAAAAAAATAATAAATAAATTTATTTTCTCTAACCATCAATTTTAACATTCTAAAATATTTTATTAATAAACTATATTTATCGAGTCAAAACTGGTTGTTATATTCTAACTGTTGTAAGTTAATTGTCTCAACATTGCATTCTCTCTATTTAATCATATGACATGATCTGATTCTCCATTTTGTTCTGATGATGAACCACATTGGCTGGCTTGAAACACATCGACAACACTTCTCCTATGTGATTATTGCCAAAACTTTCTCAATAATTATGTATTAATCAATATTATGATGATAAATAAAGTATTATTAAATTATTATTTTAATTAAAACATTAATTAATCAATGTTTTGATTAATATTAATGTATCAATTAACATTTCACTTCATAAAAAATTATATATAACGTTAAACTAAATTAAATTATAACATTATATAAATTAAATTATCATATATAACATTTAGTTAATAATTATAAATTAAAATTAATTAAGTTAAAAATTTAAAAATCGTAATTAAATGACATAATTTAGTAATATTCAATAATAATAATAATTGCAAAGTGTCTATTGGGTCTTGGATAAATGGTGATCAAGTGCTCTGTAAAGACACTCTTTGATGTGAAGTCGTCAGTTCAATTCTCCACCTCAATCGAGATGATATATTGGACACGATAAAAATATAGTCTTACCAAACTTACAAAAAATATTTGTTAAAGCAATAATATTAATAATATATTAAATATTGTCCACATGGGGTAGCTCAAGCCGCAAGGGCCGTGGAAATGAAGTCAATCGAGATGATATATTAGACACGATAAAAATATAGTCTTACCAAACTTACAAAAAATATTTGTTAAAGCAATAATATTGATAATATATTAAATATTGTCCACATGGGGTAGCTCAAGCCGCAAGGGCCGTGGAAATGAAGTCAATCGAGATGATATATTGGACACGATAAAAATATAGTCTTACCAAACTTACAAAAAATATTTGTTAAAGCAATAATATTGATAATATATTAAATATTGTCCACATGGGGTAGCTCAAGCCGCAAGGGCCGTGGAAATGAAGTCTCACGGGTTCAAATCTTGGGCTACCCTTCCCCGTTGAGGGGTACTTATTAGACATATAAATCGGAGAATCCCGCCCCAGCTTACGAAAAAAATAATATATAAATATTAAATAAATATTTAGTAAATTAATTGCAATGATAAATAATTATTAAATAAATTAATATTTAATTAAAATACTATATCTAATTAAAATATTAATGTGTTCATTTAATATTTCAATTCACTAAAATATTATATCAAATAGATTAAATATAATATTTATTAATTAAATTATTATATAATAAAAAAAATTAAAAATTAATTGAAATTAAACCTAAAAAAGGAATGGCTCACATTAATCACATAGGAATCCAATTTATATCATTCAGCCGACACTTAGGGATGCCAATGTGTAAATCAAAGTTAAATGGGCTTGAATTGGTTTATATCATTCAGTTGACACTTATGGATGCCAATGGGTAAATGAAAGTTAAATGGGTTAATCCATAATAATGTAGTTACATAATAATGAAGAAAGGGTATTCGTCTATAAAATTTATCTCCCAAATAGTTAAAAGACTATCTTTCAAATATATGAACTATTTTCTACTTAAAATTGGAATTGAAAAACATACCAAACAGCAGAAATTTTAGAGTTGCATTGAGGTGGACGAAGAACATTGAAAAAATCCGAATATTGCAACTGTAATTGATACACATCTTAATACAAAGTGCCTGCTAAAAACAGGCCATTGCAAAATTGCTTAATTGATGCGATATCTCTTACAACTCTTTTGTCAAGTTCCCATCCGTTTAACAAATGAGGATGTTTTCAGTCATGTAACAATAGGGTGAAGGAAAATAGTTTTTGATTTATTCATGTTTTTCAAATAAGGACAAACCATTTTATTTCAAAATCATCAAATTTTCATTACAAGAAAATCTTGTTTGGAACTTTTTTTTCGACTTCCCATCCATTTAGCAAATGAGGATGTTTTCAGTGATTTAACAATAGGGTGAAGGAAAATAATTTTTTATTTATTCATGTTTTTCAAATAAGGTAAAATATAAGAACAAACAATTTTATTTCAAAATCATCAAATTTTCATTACATGACAATTTTGTCTTGGTAATAGTAGTTTAATAGTATATTTAATTTTTTGGGGTGTTAATGTTTGAGGCACAAAATGTATTTCTCGAGTTACAGTCATATCATTTGATTATTTGATCTAGTCTTTTTATCCTTTCAGCGTTTATACAGATTACAAGTAAATAGGAGCGAAAATCCATCTCTTTCTTCTCCATAAATAAATTTTATAATTCTATAGTTAAATGACTTAATTATATTAGAATATATGCTGCACAACATATATTTACACCATCTTCATATTTTTTGATGGTTAGAAAAAATATAAATTTGAATTTAAATCACTAAGCATGTTCAACTTAGGTTTCTAGGTAATAATCATTAGAAAAAAATCAAAGCAATAATCATTAAATAAAAATTACAAAAGCACTAAATTTTAAGTAGAGTAACATTTCATGGAGATAAAATATTTGATACATAGGACATATCTGATAATCTTTGAGATAATGAATAGTTAAAAAGATTCATAGAGCTAATGCTTATTCACATCCGATATAATCAAAATTACAAAATGGTGATCGATGTAAGTACAAATCTTTCAACCTTGTATTAAGGGTTTCATTTCCAAAACTAAATGTTTTTTTAATGAATACTTGTGCATTAAATTAAATTAAATTTAACAAAGGAACCATAGACTCACCAATCAAACAAACTTGGTCGTTGTGTAGTAAGTAAGTTACACACCAATATGCCATTATATGGAAAGGAACTTTGGACAAATGGTAATGGGTAACAACAACCAGGGCATTCCATTTTTATAACCAGCATGGAAAAAATGGTCACATGGAGTCACGTGTATCTGCTGAAATAAAAGAGAGTCTTCCATTAGTAAAAAAAGAACTGCGCAGCCCAACATAACCTTAGGACCAAATTAGTGTCCGCAGGAGTAGTTCCCGTGACCTTTGCAAGAAACAATGGAGTCACGTGTATCTGCTGAAATAAAAGAGAGTCTTTCATCAGTAAAAAAAGAACTCTGCAGCCCAACATAACCCTAGGACCAAATTAGTGTCCGCAGGAGTAGTTCCCGTGACCTTTGTAACAAACCAGCATGGAAAAAATGGTCACATGGAGTCACGTGTATCTCCTGAAATAAAAGAGAGTCTTCCATCAGTAAAAAAAGAACTCTGCAGCCCAACATAACCCTAGGACCAAATTAGTGTCCGCAGGAGTAGTTCCTGTGATCTTTTCGCTGCTGATGGACGCGGGGATGGGGATGTCTTCACCAACGTTGCCTGATATCTACACAAAATCTGTAAATGTTAAGTGTTTAAGCAGGAACATAATCATATAAATAAATATGATTAGAACATAGATGAGTCCAAATGTTCGGAAGCAATAAACCGAAAGGATCTTTACTGTGTATTTAGCCAAGGCGTTGGACTTTTCTCGTATGTAGTTGCCGAGTTAAAGAGTTGCTGGCGAGCCTAAATAGTGATGAGGGTGGTGCTCTTGACATTCCCTAGTGGATTGTTGTGCTATCTTTTGGGGCTTGGAAATGCAGACCAAACCGTCATAGATTGGAAGAGCCGTCTCTTGAAAGGTCGTGCCAGATAATGGAAGTGCTTCGGGAAATTTGACCACCATTTTTCCTCTCGTTTCAGGCTCTCTCATGCCTTATCTGGGAATGTGCGACAAAAACGAAGCATATTCTGGGCATATTCGCCCCAGATTTAATCTCGATCTTCTAATTATATTAAAACAAAAATCAACCTCCTCTCATCCACCTGAGGTTGAAATAGGAAACCTTCTGCTAATAAGGTGAGTCTATATATAATCGATAGACGTTGCCCTTCACCCAACGGGACAAGGAGGTCCTAAAAATTCAACCAAGTAGGTCAAGTATGATGTAACAAAATTTTTTATTTGTTGTCGATTGTTCTTTCTAGAATGGCAGTGCACCGTCTGATTGTGGTTGGATGTTTGTGAGATAATGGTCAGAAAATACAGTTTATTTTTAAATATTGTGGTGGTTTATGATTAGTATTTTAAAAAATTAAAATTATGATAAAAACTAAAACATTCCATGCATTTAATTTGATGGCCCACAAACACAAAAGTGGGGACTTAAAGACCTCACATTCACATGGATTTCGTCACCACTGCACTCAAAGGCTTTCAATGAGTAACACCTGCCCATTAAATGTAAAGGCTAAAATTTGTATTTAAATTTAATAATTATAATTATATAATTTTTAATGAGTATTTGTGATATTGTTAAAAAAATTAAAAAAAAAAACCACTGTTAAACATTTAAAGATAATTTTAATTAAAAATAATTTGAATGGCGTGGATTAATCTGTTTATTTTTTTTATTTAATAATAAATAATATGTGATTTATTATGATAAGGTAAACTACGTAGATGTTGTTGTTATATTATGATAAAGTAATCATGATAGATATTGTTAAAAAATGGAAAGACAAAACTGGAATAAAACTTAGACACCGAAACTAGCAGCTCATAGGTGAGCAAGCTACATCTTGAGACTACCCCAAGTAGTATGCTCTGTCACATTAATCATGGAATAAAACTTAGACACCGAAACTAACAGCTCATAGGTGAGCAAGCTACATCTCGAGACTACCCCAAGTAGTATGCTCTGTCACATTAATCATAAAATCATAAATGTTTAAGTTTACATTTAATTTAGGGAGATCAAAACCATCTCCTAGAAAATAGGAACTAACTCTAATCTAGGACACACACACAGCTGTGAAACAAACCTTCTCCATTAATTTCAACACTCCCCCTTAATGAGAAATGATTCACTTGCACACCTAACATCTCCCTAAAAAATTCAAATTTAGTCTTACGAAGAGGCTTGGTGAAGATATCAGCTTCATTTTCATAGGTGTTACAATATTCAGTAAAAAATTCCTTGAAATGAACCTTTTCTCTAACAAAATGAAATTGAGTATCAATATGTTTTGTGTTTTTATGAAAAACATGATTATTTTCCAGCTTGATTGAACTTTGATTATCGACTTTAATCATTATAGCATCCTTTTGTTCTTCCCCTGCATCATGAAGTATTCTCAACCAAATTACTTCACAAGTGGGTGCACATACAAATTGATGCTCTGCTTCTGCTGATGATAAATATGCAATACTCTATTTTTTACTGCTCCAATAAATGACCTCGGACCCAGTATTGAAAGCATACCTATTAGTTTAACATCAAAAGAATTAGTATATTAAATGCCAAAATTTTTGGTTCCTTGAAGATACCTTAAGACACCTTTTGCTGCCACCTAATGATTTTCAAGAGGTTTTGTCATGAACTGAATCAACACACTGACTGAATATGCTATGTCAAGTCTGGTTATAGTCAAATAAATCAAACTTCCAACCAGTTGTCTGTACAATGTAGCATCCACCTCTTTAGAACCATCATCATTCTGAAATTTAACATTCTGTTGTATAGGTAGTGAAACATCTTTACAGTGATCCATTCTAAATTTCTTCAATAATTCTATGACTCACTTTCCTTGAGTAACAAAAGTCTGGCCAGAGTCCCTCTAGACTTCAAGACCCAAATAATAATGTAGTTGTCCAAGGTATTTCATTTCAAATACCTGTCACATTTGCACTTCAATATCTTCAACCAATTCATTAGAATTTCCAATAACAATCAAATCATCAACGTATAAGGAAATCAACACAATCTTCCCCTTTCAATCAAATCTGGTATACAAATTTGGGTCATTTTTACTTCTCTTATAACCATGCTGTAAGAAGAAAGAGTCTATCTTTTCATACCAAGGTCCGGAAGCCTATTTCATTCCATACAATGCCTTCTTTAATTTATAGACAAAGTGTTCCTACCCCTTTTTAATAAAACCTTTTGGTTGTGTTAAACGTACTTCTTCCTTCAACTCTCCATTTAGAAAAACAAATTCACATCTAGCTGGTGTAAACTCCAATGGTACTTAGTAGCTAGAGCTATTAACATTCTAATGGTGTTTAACTTAGCTACAGGAGCAAAAGTCTCCTCATAATAAATTCCTTCTTTCTGTGAGTACCCTTTGGCCACAAACCTAGCTTTATACTTGTCTACACTACCATTTTCTTTAAACTTAGGTGTAAATAACCATTTGCAACCTATGGCTTCTTTTCCTTTTGGAAGCTTAACTAATTCCCAAGTTTCATTTTTTATTATAGACTCATACTCTTCTTTCATAGCTGACCTCCATTCAACATAATGATTTTATTTATTATAATTCATCGGCTCTGTCATGTGGAAAGATTTATTTTTGTTGACAAAACTAACCTCCCTAGGAGTCTAAGACTCTCTAGTGACAAACAAGACAATTAAGAGCAATCCTTCTCTAAACATGCATTATTATATGAGAAACCAAGTGTTTTTCGATCCTACCTGAA
>APFE031601776.1:24636-54609 GCA_000404065.3 Pinus taeda | reverse complement strand
GTCTAACTCAGAGGGTGCATACTACTGCAAAATGAAGAAAAACTAAATTCTAACTCGACTCTAAGCTAACCCACCCAAAAACACAGTCAAGCAATCAAAAACAAAAGAAACAAGACTCTTTTCATATCAAAGTAATACTCAAAGGAAAAATCAATCACATCAATGGATTCCCCAGTGGAGTCGCCAATTTGTTATGCGAAAAAGGTTATTTTTGCGGACATACCTAACCTCCCTAGGAGTCTAAGACTCCTCTAGTGACAAACAAGACAATTAAGAGCAATACTTCTCTAAACATGCATTATCATATGAGAAACCAAGTGTTTTTCGATCCTACCTGAAGTCCAACGCTGTTGTAGTAGTCTAGCCTCGTCGATCCAGATGAGCTCCTCCTTCACTTCCAAACCTGCATACACTAACAATCAAACGATTACATAACACCTGAATATTCCATAAAACAAAACATATTCAACATATAGACCAAGAAGTATATGAAACAATTCATTAACAACAAATCATTGAGAAGAATGGACTTATTTGTATTAAGGAAACAAAAAAGAAACCATTACAACCTGAGCCTTGGTGTTGTGCAAGTTCCTCCCAGGGTCCAGCAAGAGTTTTCCTCTACTTTGACAAGCTCAGCCACTTCCAAATGAAACAAGAAAGGATGGTAATCTCTCCTCACAAGCTTACAATGGAAGTCCTAATTCAAGCAGCATCTACCCTTTGGAATGTTCAGCTTTCAACCTCCCCTCCTCTGGCCCAAAGCCTGTATTTATAGTGTTCTAGAGGAAGTTATTCAGTTCCAACATCAATGGGATACTCCCTCTTTTGGATGGGGTAGCTCCTCTCTTGATGGGATAAGTTCCTCTATCATAGGGATGCATGAACCATCTGGAGGCGCTCAATACACGTCAACCACTCTTCTAGAAGGCTCTAGAAGTGACCACAAGTAACTTTTTTAAGATGAAACTCGCGCCTTTTTACCTTTACAGGGGTACGCACCCATCCTTTGGCTTACAGAGCGTACAAGTACGCAGGTACAATGAGTTTGGGATGCGTACACGCAGGCAAGGTAGATAGAACCTGCGTACCCAGAGATAAACATGTTTTTAGTGACTTTCTCTCTTTTTTGAAGTTTGACATGAAGAGCAGAGGTATAAGGCTTGACAAGGAGGATAATATGGCTATTGATGGAGCCATATTAACTGCAGATAGTCATGGTGACAAATTTCAGTGTAACAGGCTCCACAAAATTTAAAATACTAGTCATAAGAGCATAATATTTGTACCTTGCAGGTAAGTGAGTCTGCCTACTTGATCTCCTTGGTAACAAAATTGCCTCAATTTTGTCTTGTGTGATTTCCTACTCACCTCTGAATGGAATTAGACTGTTGAATGTATCCACATCGCTAGGTTCCTCTTTTTGCTAATGTTGTTGTTGTAAATGACTATCTTTGGCTTCATCATTACTATCATGAATCAGTAAAGGCATGTGTTTCTCCTCATAACTTCTATCCTTATTCCCTTCATCAACCTATTCGTGAAAGAAAACATATATACTCGAAAACACTTTGTGAGTAGATGGATTAAACATCTTATGTGCTTTGAAATCAAACAATACCCTACAAATATGCACTTTATAGCTGTAGCATCTAATTTCTTCCTATCCTCCTTAGGAATATGTGAAAAATCTTTAGAACCAAATACTCTCAAGTGATGGACTGTAGGTTTCAAACAATACAAAGCCTCAAATAGAGTATTGAGATCAAGACACCTAGTTGGACTTCTGTACTTTATGTAAACTGTAGTACTAATTTGTTTTTGCCCAAAAGCCATTGGATAGGTTCTTACCTTTTATCATGTTACATGCACACTCCACTAGAGTTGTGTTATTTCTTTCTGCAACCCCAATTTTTCTATGGACTGTGGGGTACTATAAACTTTTGTGCTATCCCATGATATCTGAAATATTTGATGAATTTTTGAAGCCTGTATTCTCCCCCTTGATTCGAGCGAAGAATTTTGATGACTTTCCTTGTCTTCTTTTCAACCATATTTCTAAACTCTTTAAAATATTCGAAAGAATGAATTTTATTTCTAAGAAAGTATGCCCAAGAATATCTTGTGCAATCATAATCAAATAATAAGAAATAATAAGCTCCACCTAAGGACCTTGTCTGCATGGGTCCACATATATCAATGTGCACAAGTTCGAGTATATCATTCTTTCTCCTATTTAAGCTAGAGGGAAATTCATCTCTGTGCATTTTACCTAGTGCAAAACCTTCACAATAAATATGTACATTTCTTGAAACAGGAAGTCCATCAACGATACCTTGCTTTTGTAGTAGCAATAAGTCATGAAGGTTGATGCTACCAAATATCTGATGCCAAATATTCTTTGTTGTCATAGTCGTTGAAGTTAAAGCTTGATGTGGCATGCTTTTAACATTCAACTTATATATGCCTCCAACTCGTACTCCTAATGCGACCAAATTCAGACGATCTAGCAAATCCTTTATAACACAGTAAGTTTTGAAAAATTATACCTTTAAATTCTGATATGAAATCATGGAGATAGAGATCAAATTCTTTTTAACACCAGGTACATACATGAAATTTTGGATACGCCTGCTATTATCATTACAAAACATCACAGGAATATCTCCATACCCTTTAATTTGATATGCTCTATCATCTCCAAGATAAACGTTAGGACCATTGTTGGTCTCCTTAAAATTTTCATACCAGTGTTTATTACCTGTCATGTGAGTGGATGCTCCAGAATCCACAAACCAAGGTTCAACCTCATCGGTGTCAATAGAAAGATCAACATCAGACACAAATAATTTAAGATCATCATTCTGATATTTGCTAGAAAAATGCCCTGTATGCCTCTTGTGTCTATGTATGGTTTCATCAATATTCTTTTTATAAAAATCTCTAGCAATATGACCAATTCTACCACAATAAAAACACTTAACTCCTGAATCGTTTCTAGTGGATGACATACCTTGAAATGGCTTTTTCTGGGATGGACCACCAATTTTCTAGCCTCCTCCTAGTTTCCCTTTGAAGAACTTTTTCTTTGCCACCAATGCCAGATCTGTATTCTGAGGCTTCAAATTCACACACCTCTCTTCTTCCTGCATCAAAATCCATGTGAACTCTTCAAAGGTGGGACCTTTCTCCCTCACTGCAAGCCCTGTAATAAACATCTGATAATCCTCTGTCATACCATTTAAGGTAATTGTGACGAGATCCGTATTGGACACTTTCTCCCCTGTATTGCCCAACTTGTCTCTCAGTTCTTTGATTTGTGAGATGAATGCAACAACATATTCATTCTCCTCCATTTTGATGGAGAGAATCTTACTCTTTAGAAACAACAAATGATTTGTATTTTTGGTTTCATACAAATTCTTAAGTGTCACCCAAATGTCATTAACAGTTTTGCATTCTTGGATATGAGGGATTATGCTATCTTTTACGAACATCTTCAATAACACCTTTGCTTTATTTTCCCTCTTTTCCAAATTTTGAACTAATGCGGTTGTGTCACCACTAGCTATAGTCGTCTTTACTTCATCTTTGTTTGCAATTGTCCATGCACTAGAAGCCTCGAGCAATGTTTGCAACTTGAACTTCCAATTGGTGTAATTTGACCCATCAAGCTTATTACTCTCATTAAGGTATGTCTCTACAATGTGTTTATTCATTGTGACAAAACCAATCGTTCTACGGATCCACCTCCAAATCCTCCAACAATCGATCTATAGATCCACCTCCAGATCCTCTAAGAGTCGATCTACAGATCAAACTCTAGGTCCTCCAATAGTTGATTTGTGAATCTAACTCCATATCCTTCAACAACTCCAGATCTGTTTGCTGGATCCAACTCCAGACAGATGGCCTTAAAAAAACACATTGGATAGGACCACCAACATAGGAACTTCTGGTCTCGAGCCACCTCTAATAGGCAAAAAATAATAGTGCCCTTTCACCTTACTGTAGGTCACAATGACAACACTTCTCTTAACGTTTTTGGATCAATGCGAGTATGAAACTCAAAACCAACACTAATCAACACTCTTTCACAATGTAATACCAACAATCATCGACGTGACTTTTCCTTGTCAGGGTTGTGCCAATAAGGCTTCCTCAAAATTTTAGCACTTTGTCACAAAAGAAATTGAACTAGCCACCAAGGCTTTCAACCACCAAGGCTTACATGCTCTCAACCACAAGGGCTCTCAGCCACCAAGGCTCTCATTATAGTCACCAAGTATTTCTCACAATAGACCTAACTCTCTGAGCTCTCATACCATGTTAAAAAATGAAAAGACAAAAATGGAGTGAAAATTACACACTGAAACTAGCAGCTCACAGGTGAGCAAGCTAAACCTGGAAACTACCCCAAGTAGTACACTTTGTCACATTAATCATAAAATCAGAAATATATAAGTTTAGATTCAATTTAGGGAGATCAAAACCATCTCCTAGAAAATAGGAACTAAATCTAATCTAGGACACACACACAACCGTGAAACAAAATTTCTCCATTAATTTCAACTGATGTTTTTGTTATAGAGATTTTTCATGCGATGTGTCTTCAAGATATATTGGTTATTGTTAAATCATAAGTTATTAACTAAGAGTGTGTTGTTGATATTATTATTATTATTATTATTATTGGTTATTGTTAAATCATAAGTTACTAACTAGTAGTGTGTTGTTGACATTATTACGATTATTATTATTCATCTGGTTTAATAGACGAAATGACTATCAGGGTTAATTTTACCCAAAATTTGAACATAGATTTCTAAAAACTTGAGTTTAAGTTGTTTAGTTTACAAACCTTGAGTGTCTAGGATTTTTCATAGTGATGAATCCATTTCTGCATTCAAAATTTTATTTAAAAAAACAAAAAATCACAATTTTCCTTGAAATTTGAATAAAAAAGTTATTTCGTAAATAAGATAGACTGCTTCATAATAATTAACAAAAAAAAAACATGACTAAAATAATTACTAAAAAACAATTATCATTAAAATATTTTAGTAATGTTTATTTTTTTTGTTAATTATTATGAAGCAGTCTATCTTATTTACGAAATAACTTTCTTTATTCAAATTTCAAGGAAAATTTTGAATTTTTGTTTTTTAAAATAAAATTTTGAATGCATAAATGGATTCATCACTATGAAAAATCCCGAACACTCAAATTTTGTAAACTAAACAGCTTAAACTCAAGTTTTTAAAAATCTATGTTCAAATTTTGGTAAAATTAACCCTCAAAGTCATTTCATCTATTAAACTAGACGAATAATAATAGTAGTAATAATGTCAACAACATACTCCATTTATTAACCATTTATTAACACTAATGACAAAATCCCGTTGTTGATTTGCAACAATATTTATGGTGTCAGAAAGTGGCACAGTGTAAGGGGCACTTCACTTCAAGTCTGACTCATTGTGCAATAATGATAAGATAACACACCTTGAACATTTAATATATCCCCTCAATTACAGAGGGGACAATTTTGAATTCATGCTATAAAATTTGGCATGAGAACTATAGATTCAATGGCACAATCCATCAATCATCTAACATCCTACAAAAAAATGTAAAACCCATCAGTTGTCTAACATCATACAAAGAGTTGTAAAACTTGTTATGAAATAGAGTTGTATAAAAGTCTGAAAAGGAGCAATACAAAGATTAAATTCTATGAAGTCATCTAAGCATCCAACAAAAAGGAAAATATAGAGGAGTCATTCAAGTATCCCACAGAAAGAGAGAAGCATTCAAAAAAACCGAAAAAAAATATAGAGTCATCCAAGCATCTTGTAGAACGAGAGATACAAAGAACTGGTAAGTACATTCTACTTTTATGTTGTCTGTGCTTTTTTGTTTTTGTTTACAAAGCATTTATTTTCATTGTGTTTCAAGTTTAATTGCTTTTTTTTTGGTTTCTTTGTGTTTTTTTTCCTTTATTTGAATGCATGTATTTGTTTGTGTGTTTCAAATTACATGCATTTGATTGGCTTAAAAATATGCATTTGTTTGTTTATATGTTTCAAGTTACATGCATTTGGTTGGCTTAACAATTTGCTTCCTTAAAGTATGAAGCAACAACTTAGTTAATAATAATACAATAGCATAAAATATGAAGAATCAACTCAATTAACAATAATACAATAGTTGTAGTGTAAGTGACATCACTAGTGAGCCATGACTGAGAGGAAGTATATAGACCCTCTGCCCTTATATTTATATCTTATGATTATTGTATATATTATTCTTATTCTTGATATGTATATCTTATGGTTATTGTATATTACAAATCCTTGCCTTCTTACCTTATTACAAACATTACCAATTCTCCAACTTCATATTTTGAGTTAAATGCCGCACAAATTTTCATTTGATCATACTTCAAACTTAAGCCAACAATAGAATCCAAACAAGTTAAAAAAGAAATAAATTTGAAATGCATAAAATTGCTTACATGAAACTTTCTTGTTAGCACTTGAAGAGAGACATGGGTTTTCGAAAAATTAGATTAGTTATTCACTACTTGGTTTCCATCAGCTTGAAAATATTCAAAAGACAACAATAATGCCACATTAATGTTGAGAAATGGCAACAAGAAATTCAAGATTAATTTGTTCTTGAATTAAACTGTGAATTAAAATTGAATTCTATTCTCATAGCGAATTGTAAATAGTTAATTAAGTTTAATTAACTTAGGAATTTCAAGTAGGACATATTTCTGTAGTCATGTATATGTTCTCCCTAAATTTTAGGGGTCCAATATGAGTTTAGATTGAGTTGTAATTAGATTATCTCAATTTATTGAGTTATGGTCAATTAAATTAGTTCTAACTATTTGTGGAACTAATAGAGGACTAACAGTGAGTTGGTGTACTAGTGCATCCACAAGTGTTACTCCAAGTAACTGAAGATTCCCTCATGAGAAAATCATGCATGTCAATTATGAGAAAGACCTAGTTGAAACTAGAGTGCAAGGACAACATACTATCAGTTGTATGATTTACTAAGTTGTAAATATCATGCATGCAATTAGAAAAATGACCTAATTTAGGATTACACTCTTTGGAAGCATGAATTCCCTTTAAATATGGGCTATTAATCACAATTCCTTGAATTGTGCAGGATATTAGGGCCTTGGTAGGTAGTGGAAATTGGCTAAGTTTTGGATAAGAGTTGGCTTGTGAGGTAGAGAGTTGAGCATACTTGTGTCGAATTGCTCTAGTGAGAGTAGACTTTGTATCTTCACTCATATTTATGATTTAATGTTTTGGAGCCATGGCTTTCCCCAGGAAAGCTTATTATGTTATGAGCCATTGATTTGTCTTCGTCTTGTTCATATTCTTTTCATCGATCTATTGGCTTCCACTGGTTGGAAGTAGAAGTAGATTCTTGTCCCGTGCTTTAGTAAATTGCATGAGCTTGTGAATCTACAAGAAATTCTACATGCTATTGGAGATGAATTCAATATAATAGAGGAGATTTCGAAGATTTGAGTTTTTGGTTACAATTGAAATTCGAATTTTCAATACATACTTCAAGATCGACAGATAACGTTCTATGGTTTGTGGCTCGAGTATGCCTTGGAAGACAACTCGAATTATATAGCCTAGTGGGACATAATAGAGGTTGTACTAGAGGATAATGGCTTGAAGGAATCCATTGATAAGACATTCCTAACCCAACAATATCAGATGCACAAAATCTAGTTGAATTTAAAGTGTGTGGTGAAGATGAGGTAGATAACCCTTGAGGGAGTTCGAGACCACATTGTCTCAAGTCTCCATGGCAAGGAAACTCTGTATGCTATGTGGAAAGAATTGACGGAATTGTATCAGAACAACAATGATCAAAGGAAATTGGCACTAAAGGACAAACTTCGAAAAATCAAAATAGAGAAAGGTGAGACTATTTCAAAATACTTGACCAAGTTCACTCAATGTCATGATGAACTTGGAAGTGTTGGAATCACTATTTCCAAGGATGATATGGTGAGTCTTTCTCTTTTGGGACTCCCAAAGAGTTAGAATAGTTATTGGGACTCTGTCAATGATCGGGAGAAGTTGACTGATTAGGAACGACTTTGGTCAGATTTAATGCTGGAGGAGATTAGGAGGAACACCAGGGACAACTCTTCATCAAAGACTAATGATGAAGAGAAAAATGCCTTAGCAATTAAGGAAAATAAGGGGAAAGGGAAAGACTCCCATTCCAAATCAGATTCTTGTCATGGAGGCAAGAAGAAAGACGTGATGAAAGTGAAAATTTTTCATTGTCATGAGTTGGGCCATGTTTCTACAAATTTTCCACTCAAGAAGTCCAAGAAGAAGTCCTCAGGAGGAGTGACATGTGAGGCTTTGACCTCTCAATTCGAATTGGAATTTTCCCTCATTGCATGCATGGTGTCATCAATGATGGGAAGTGTATGTTACATAGAAAATGGAGCTTCATTCCACATGACTGGTGAAAATGAGTTATATAGTGACCTGGAGGAGAAAGATCTCTAGATGCATATCAAGATGGGTGATGATGGGAGGTATCGTGCTCCTGGATTGGGCATGGTTACTTTTTAGAGGGAGCGTGGGGCTCGACTCACCTTGAAGAATGTTATGTATGTACCCAAGCTAAAGAAGAACTTGGTATCCATTTCCATGCTTGAGGATAGAGGCTATGATGTGATCTTATTGAAAGGAAAGGCATTCCTTCAACACAACCACGGGTCAGGTAAAGAGGATAGGGATTCGGGTGAAAAATCTCTATAAGCTGGAGGTAGAGGATTGTGATGCTTTGAGCATGAAAGTAGAGATGGTGCAAAGCCGAGACGTTGGTGAGTTTTGGCACAAGTAATTGGGCCACTTGCATCATGGGGCTTTGAAGATATTGCAACATATCTATATCGATCTTCCCAAAGGCACACTTGAGAAAGTTGATACATCTAAGGGGTGTACTTTAGGAAATTACACCAAGTCTTCCTTTCACGACAGAGATAGTCGAGCAGAGGCTATTCTAGAGCAACTCCATTCAGATGTGTGTGGACCATTCTTGACATCATCCACGACAAAACACATGTATTATGTTATATTTGTTAATGAATTTTCTCGAAACTTTTGGATATTTTTCATGCAAAAAAAGGATGAAACCTTCACAAAGTTTTGTGAGTTTAAAGCATTGGTGGAGAAAGAGTCAGGAAAGAAGGTTAAAGCTCTATGGAGTGATAATGGTGGTGAGTATGTCTCAAATGCATTTAGGAACTTTTGTGTAGTGGAAGGGATTAAAAAGTAGTTGATGACATCCCATAACCCTCAGCAAAATGTGGTGGCCGAGTGGAAGAACAAAAGCATAGTAGGAGTAGCGAGGGCGATGTTGCATGATCAAGGTATACCACTACACTTATGGGCTGAGGCATAGAACACGACTATTTATGTTAAGAACTGTAGCCCACATTGGGTACTTGAGATAAAGACACCAGAGGAGGATTATTCTGGTAAGAGGCCAAATGTTGGTCACTTCAGAATTTTTGGATCATCTGTATATTTCCATTTGACCAAAGATGCATGGAAGAAGCTTAAGCTGATAGCAGAGTTGGGTATATTTTTGGGGTACACTAATACACCTCATAACTATCAGGTGTACTTTCCAACCAACAGGATGATAGTGATTCATAGGGATGTTAGATTCAATGAGGAGAAGGCTATGCGAGTTTCTCTTGAGAGGGAGCTTGAGATACGTGTGGATGAGGATATTTTATATCCTAAGGTTGAGGAGCCTCAGATTGATGTGGAGCAGCCACATGCAGAGGATCTGGGAGTGGAGACATCCACTCAGGGAGAGTCTTCCAGAGAGGTATTAAAGCACACCAGGGAGGCTGACAAATTGTTGGATGTTGCACAGGAGACTGTGGGAGCACCTAATTCTCATCACAGGCAGAGGAGGTCACCTGAGAGGTACACTAGATACATGGCTTTATGAACGAATGTGTTGTAATAGAGCCATATTCCTTTAAGGAAGCACTACAACAACCAGTTGGGGTTAATTCCATGGTGGAGAAGTATGACTTTATAGTTTGTAACAATGTTTGGGATGTGGTCCCAAGACTGGAAGAGAAGTCAGTGGTGAGCTCCCAATTGATTTACAAGGTAAAGCAAGTTGCAGATGGTAGTGTGGAGAAGCATAAGTCTAGATTTGTAGCCCGTGGCTTTTCACAGGTAGAGAGGATTGACTATGATGATAAATTTGCTCCTGTTGTAAGGTACTTGTTGATTAGATCTATATTAGCAATATCAACACATATGGGGTGGAAGATACATTAAATGGATGTAAAGATAAAATTACTTAATGAAACGATTGAGGAAGAGGTGCACATAAAGCAGTATGAAGGTTTTGAAACCTTCGACTGTGAGTCATATGTGTGCTGACTCAAGAGAGCATTGTATGGGTTGAAGCAAGCACCTTATGTTTGGTACACAAGATAGACAACTAATTCAATGGGTTGGGCTTCATGAATAGTGAAGAAGATGTGAAACTATACCAAATAGTGGTGGAAGGTAAATTGTTGATCATTGTATTTTATGTTGATGATCTCATACTGACAGGTGATGATCAGTTGATCAAGTCTTGCAAGGAGGAACTTTCAAGAGAGTTTGAGATGAAGGACATGGTGCTCATGCATTACTTTTTTGGCATGGAGCTATGTCAGGGAGATGGGGAGTTGTTCGTGTCTCAGGGCAAGTATGCTAACAAGATACTCAAGAGATTCCACATGGAGAGAAGCAAACCCATAGAGACTCGTCTAGCAGGTAACTGGAGGAAGGAGGATTCTACTTTAGGGGAAGTAGTGGAATCTACTATTTACAGGTAGCTTGTGGGTTCACTCATGTACTTGGTGAACACATGATCAGATATGTGCTATGCAGTTAACCAACTTAGTTAAGATATGGTTAGGCCTACTAAGTTGTATTGGAAGGCGACAAAACATGTGTTGAGATACCTCAGGGGCACTTCTCAGTATGGATTAGTGTACAAACACACAAAGGGAGTGAAGCTTCAAGGCTTTAACAATGTAGATTGGGAAGGGATTCCATCTGAACAGAAGAGAACATTAGGAGGAATCTTCAATATTGAGTCAATGATAGTTTCTTTCTATAACAGGAAACAAAGATCGATTTCACTTAGTTTGGTAGAGGTAGAGTACATGGCTATGAGTCAGGCATCATGTGGGGCCATTTGGATGAGAAAGATCCTGGTTGGTTTGTTTGGTCAGAAGATGGATCCAACTCTAATTTTCTGTGATAATCAGACTTGTATCAAACTCTTTGAAAATCCAGGTTTTCATGATCGGTCCAAGCATATTGATATACGATATCATCATCTCAGAGATTGTGTATTGAGGCATATTTTATTGTTAGAGTACATTCCCACGGAGGAGCAAGATGCTGACATTTTGGCAAAGGCATTGTCAAGATGTAATTTTGACTTTCACAAAGACATGATTAGGGCAGATGATAATCCTTTTATTGTTGAAAGGGAGTGTTGAGAAATGGCAACAAGAAATTCCAATTCAATTTGTCCTTGAATTCAATTATGAATTAAAATTGAATTCTATTCTCATAGCAACTTGTAAATAGTTAATTAAGTTTAATTAAGTTAATTATCTTAGGAATTTTGAGTTGGAAGTATTTCTGTAGTCATGTATATGTTCTCCCTAAATTCTAGGGGTCTAATATGAGTTTAAATTGAGTTGTAACTATATTAACTCACTTTACTGAGTTATGGCCAGTTAAATTAGTTCTAACTATTCGTGGAACTAATAGAGGGCTAACAATATTTGGTGCACTGGTGCATCCCCAAGCATTACTCCAGCTAACTGAATATTCCTTCATGACAAACTCATGCATGTTAGTTTTGAGAAAGACCCAATTGAGACTAGAGTGCATGGACAATGTACCTATCAGTTGTATGATTTACTGAGTTTTAAATATCATGCATGAAATCAGGAAAAGTACCTAATTTAGGATTACACTATTTTGGAAGCATGAATTCCCTTTAAATATGGGTTATTCATCTTAGGAATTGTATAATATATTAGGGGCTTGGTAGGTAGTGGAAATTAACTAAATGTTGGCTAAGAAATGGCTTGTGAGGTAGAGAGTTGAGGATACTTGTGTGGAATTGTTCTAGTGAGAACAAACTTTGTATCTTCACTCATATTTATGATTTAATGAAATACAAATAGGCGGGGTTTTGGAGCTGTGGATTTCCACAGGAAAACTTATAGTGTTATGAGCCATTGGTTTGTCTTCTTCTTGTTCATATTGTTTTCATCGATCTATTGGCTTCCACTGGTTGAAAGTAGAAGTAGATTCTTGTCATGTGCTTTAGTAAATTGCATGAGCTTGTGAATCTATAGGAAATTCTATAATTAAATGTCTATCATCTATGATTATTTGATTATCTCTAAATCAAATAAAAGAATTAGTGTTTTCATGGAATTTACTTTTCATCACTAAAAATAGGTACAATTCATTGATGCAAAATTTGAATGTCGATTAAACAAAAATATTCAAATGGAAAATGATAGTAACTTGAAATTATTAACTTTTTACCATAATTGCATGATTTTATTACTTCATATCTGCTTAAAAAACAAATGGATCAAATTCCAAAAAAATATAAATAATCATTTATTACATCATCTTAATTTATTCACCATAACTTTATTATTTATCATTTAGACCCAAGTCTAAATACTTGGGAAACTTTCCCAACATGGTTAGAAATAAAATATTTCCTTGTGGCCCCATATTGTGCGAAGCAGTGGAGCTTACCCTTTTATCTCCAGACACACCTTACTTCCCCACAAAGTTTATCTTTGTGCATGCCTTGCTTTCGCATAGACTTTAGCTCCGCACATGTCTTTGCTTCTGCATTGACTTTAGCTACGCACATGTCTTACTTCAACTAGTTTTAGACTTAGTAAGATTTCTCCAAGTGAGAAAACTTATCACACAGGTCTATATACATTAATATACATACATACATATTTCCATTATTGGGATTAATAAATCTTGTGTTCAGAAATTAAAAGTTGATCTCATAAGTATAAATTATTCTCGAATTCTTATGGATTAAAAGCATGAGAATTACATTTGGACACACTATATTCTATCACATACAAAATAACTCTAAACCACCAAATATGTGGGGAAAAAGGGTTCCACAAAATGAGGGAGAGTGTGATTTCTCACTTTACGTTAAATTTTCACATGATACCATTAAATTTTTTCTTTGTGGGCTATATCAAATTTAATAAATTATTTCAATTAAATAATTAATATGAATTTAAATCCAATTAGCTACTCCGGGCTTTATATTTTCCATACATGCATCAAATTAGCTTCATTTCTCTCCATGTAACCAAAAAACGAATTTAACGACTAGAGAAGTCATATAACCATAATATTTATTAATTCTGTAACATATCCATAATATGCCTTAAATTTTCCTAATATATTACGTGTGAGACCAAATCAAGTAAAAGAAAATGAGTCAAATTCCAAAATAAATAATCATTTATTACATCTTCTTATTTCTTCACTGGAACCTTTATTATTTATCATTTGCACCCAAGTTTAAATCCATGAGCTGCTTTCCCAACCCAATTTAAATATTTCCTTTTGGTCTCACCTTGTTTGAAATTATGGAACTTAACCTCTTACCTCCACACATGATTTACATTAGCACATACTTTACTTCCCCACAGACTTTAGCTCCGCACATGCCTTGCTTTTGCACATACTTTAGCTCCACACTTGCCTTGCTTCAACATAGACTTTAGCTCCACTGATGCCTTATTTCCACTAGTTTTAGACTTAGTAATATTTTTCTAAGTGGGAGACTTATCACACACACACACACACACACACACACACACACACACACACACACACACACACAATATATATATATATATATATATATATCTGTTATATATATATGTATATATGTAATATATATATATATATATATATATATATATATATAATTAAAATATATATATAATAAATAATAATATATATTATTATATATATATAATATATATATATATATATATTTTCATTATTGAATTTATAGTCTTTTTCAAAAAAAAAAAAGATGTTGCAAGTATACATTCCTCTACATTCATATTATTTTACCATAATTATTATACAATATATTTTAATGGTTATGTTTGTACAAGCGAAATAATTGAGCAAGACATCAACTCGCAAAGAAGACAATATGGAAAATGGTAATAAAACTAGTCATTTCGACAAATGATTCACTCCTCCCTCCACAATCAAGAACACAACACATCCTTTGAATTTATACATTAATTAAAATTTTCATTTTCTTTTGCTAGATTAATGTTTACTAAACGGGAAAAAAGTATGAGCCCCTCTAAGAGAAATGCATTTTTTTTCACAGGAAAGCAAAAGAAAAGCCAATGCCATTTTCCATAATTGACATTTTCATGGGAAATTCAACAAATATTATTGAAGGAGATGTCTTGGTGTTATATGACCCTGCTTCCATTACAACATCCTTCTCACCCCTAAAAGCTAAATTTGTATATGTTGATCTTGTTGTTGTACATGACCAACTTACAATAGCTGTCAACATAAGTTACAAGCTAATTTCTCAATTATTGTCCTACTTCTCTATTGGTAGCAATATTCATATTAAAATATTCAAAAACATAAAAAAAAAAATGAAATAGGTGATGCTAGTCACTACACCTCATTAATTCCAACCTCTATTGTTGATACAATACAAGGTTTGTGTTGAATGTTTCCTTTCTCTAGATAGTACAATTGTTGCACTTTTAGAAGCAAGTTGGAAGTTTTGTAGTGCTTGTTATGGGATGCAGACAAAACAATCGTCAATTTTGAAATATATGTCAAATATGGTGAAACGAATAATAATGGTGCCATGATATTCTCTAGAGTCTTTGCATCTTGTTTTCCTTTTCTTATTTCTTGTGTGTTCTTGCCCCTTTTCTTGCACTTCTTCTTAATAATTAATACTTCCATACACTCTTTCTTACAATTAATTTCATCTTCCCTTCAATTTTCACCAAGCACATTTGTGTGAGCAGTGCATACAAATATACATTGAACTACAAAAAGATATAAGAATGGGAAAGTAAATCATACTTTTATTCAAAAACATCATTTGAAGTGGCCCAAAAGAGTCACATAACATACATACGTGTTTATCAAGTTTTCTTGAGCCACTTAATGATGAATCAACAAATTCTTATTTATAGAATATTGCAAGAACAAATGTCTAGGAAAGTTTTCAATTTCATCCTAACTTTTTATAACCTTTCATTTATTCATTTTTTGGAATTATTTCATCTTTCCCATGCTCTTTTTTTTTTTTTTTTTACATTCTTTGTCTACCATAAATTTAATAAGAAGGTATGTCTATTAATGAACAAACTATTGCAAATCACTAGAGTAGTTTAGCCCACTGATGCGTTACCCCCTTCCCCCCCATTCAAACAATTTTGTAACGAGTTAAAGAACTTATTACAAAAATGGAGTGCCTATAAGATAACATGCTTTATTGCATAAAGTTTGATTTCAAAACATTATTTTTATATGAACAAAATTTGTAGTGTATAATCAAGGATGCAGATGGTAAGTTATATTGTGCCCTTCCAAGGATTTTTTTTTCAACCATTCTTCCCAAAAATTCTCTAGTATCCTTTGCACAATAAAAACAAAACATCTCAGATACTATTTTATTGTTATGTTGTTTCTCAATAACTTGGACTTTACGATTTCAATGGAGACTATCATTGTTAACATAAACAAAAATTGACATCGTTTGAACATCTAAATGTAAGTTCACTTACATTATGTACTTAACAATAAAAAAAAGAAATAGACTGATTTTGTTTTTCATTTTTTCATTTTTTCACACCTTGCTTCTAATTAGTAATATATTTTTTCCTCTCCTTATGCAAATTTTCTATTTTATTTGACCAAAAAGTGCCACTATGAAATTATAATTTCACAAAATAAGTGTAAAAATTTGTATTAGCATGTGGATTTTTGTAATCTTCTATGTTTAACAATTATGTATAGTTATTAAAAAAAATGTTGCACTTGTATAGTGTCCTCTTTTGAAATCACTAAAAGTTATTTGAAACATAGTTTATTACATGTTGTATACTTTGAAAATTTAAAGTTCATGTGAGACTCCTTTGTTAAAGGACTTTCATATGAACCAACTTAGATCCATCTTAACCCCAGATGTATCAAACATCGAGAGGGGTCAAATCTATCGAGGTGAAAACCTCTTTTTTTAGTGAAAACTTGAGAAAAGTTTGCACCTCAAGATATTTCATCTCTCTCAGCACTCGATAGACATGATGTTAAAATGGATATAGGTTGGTTTCAGTTGTGCACGGTCACACAAAATTTGTTGAACATATAATTATTTTGAAAATTTTAAATATGTTAAATACGTCTAAGATTGATTTGGTAATTTTAATTTTAATTTTTTTTTAGTTACCTCAGTTTGTTGAGATGATAGAGACTGTTAATAACTTGAATGATGGAAAAAGGGACTAATAAGAATGTAGTCAATTACAAATAGTTTACAATTTCAAGAAGAAAACATTTAAGGTAAGTGAACATTTTATTTAAGAAGAAAATTCAGTTATTTTATTTATGGTTGAAATACTCTAACACAAAAATCAATACATGTCCTCAAGTATTTTTTGTGCTTACACTGAAATCAATCACACTAAATCTAATTACTTTGAAATTAATTTCACATCATACATCTAGTTACATAAAATAAAAAATCAACATCTACACTTAAACCAATGTATTTAATGCAAGCAATCAAATATGATTAGAAATTAACTTCTACACTAAAATCAATCCATATAGTGCAAGCAATAAAATAGGATTAGAAATCAACATCTACACTCAAATCAATGCATCTAGTGTAAGTAATCAAATAAGATTAGGAATCAACATCTACACTGAAATCAATGCATCCAGTGAAATTAATCAAATAGGATTAAGAATCAACATCTACACTAAAAACAATGCATCTATTTCAATGGAAAGCCAAAATATTTATGGATTTATAAATCCAACTTATTTTTCAATCTCTCTCTCTCTCTCCCTCTCTCCTTCTATCCTCTATCCCTCACTCTCTCTCCACTTCTATCCTTCTTTGTCTTTGTTCTTCCCTCCTATATATATATGAATTTAATATATATTCATAATATATTAATATATTATAATATCAGATTTAATATTATACTATAATAAAATATATAAAGTTAAATAGTGTTGAATTATAATAATATTAATATTAATATATTGAAGGAAATATTTAGCTTAGGTTTAAGGTTTTACCTTTATAGTATAAAAATGACATTTACTTCATCAACTAACTAGGGTTTAAGTTTGGCATAAAGAGATATTATTACTAAAGGATCCAAATCTATTTAGGTCAACATTTTTTAGTGGACTTGAATTTGGAGGAAATTTAACATAGCATTCATCGTTACACATCTCATTACCCAAGATGATGCTGAATGAGTATGTGGAGAATCTGTAGCTCTATTCCAACAACACTATAACGTCTGGCATAGATTTCTCTTGAATGCAATAAAGGTTATATTTCTTGAACACAATCAATGTTTTTTGATGGATCATGAATATAGAGTAACTAAGCCCACTGGTTTTCATGTCATGCTAATCTGAGGCCAACCATACTTGCTTTAAAATATTTTGATATTTGGAAAATAATTGTTTGTATTTGTTTTGTGGTTTGCAATTGGTTATGGAATAACTCACAATAGCTTTTGGGTTGTCTTTTGATTGTTCAGAGAAAAAGAGAATGCTTGGTCCTATCGGCTATAGATCTATAATTTACATGAGAGGGAAAAATAATGCAACATGACTCATTTGTAATTGAAAAGTAGATATGTGAAAGAAATCATAGTTGATGAAATAAGTTGGAAAGAAAAAAAGTGCTTGGTGTTGATGTGACAACACATTTTGGCTCTTAGATTACTAAAATGAGTTTAGAATTTGGAACTGGTTGGATGGATTTTTAGGTTGTAGAATTGAATTGGATTTCTTAGAGGAAACATCTTAGATCCATCTTAATATTTTAGTGATGGTTCCTTTTTGGTGTGTTGAAGCTATCCAAATAAATTATTGAATAAAAGGAACCATCTATGTAGTCCAATCTCAAATGTTTAATGAGTATGTATTGAATTAACTTTGGTTATATCAGTGGAAAATTTCATGCTTACTAATCTAAGGATATTGATGAAGATATGCAATATAATTCCAATGAAAGTGTTTAATGAATATCCACTCAATTACCAATGATTATTTATCATTCCAAGCTTTCATGTGTAATAATATATGTTTTCATAAAATGTATGCACAAGAGGTATTTATATATAACACCATGAGGAATGTTGAAAGAATGCTACTATAATAAAAAAGATTATATCAATTTAAGAACACCTCTGATAGGTTATGAATCATCTTATGAAGATTATTATGTTATATATTTTGTTTTATATGCATTCATTTTCTCATGGTAGAAAAACAAAGTACTTCCCATTTCCACATGTCATATCAATTGTATTGGGGTTGTGAAATTATTTATTAGGTAGGGATCCTTACGATCTGATTCATGCATTGTTTCCTTGGATAAATGTAATATTAATATATTAATATATTAATATTAAATATAAATATTAATCTTAGATTTAATAACAATATTAAATATCATATTAATATATTGAAGGCTAGAGTTAGCTTAGGTTTTTGCTTTTAACTTTACAATATAAAAATGACATTTACCTAATCAATTGACTAGGGTTCAAGTTTGGCATAGAGAGACATTATTTGTTAAGGATTCAAAGCTATTTAGGTCAAGATTATTTAGTGGAATCGACTTTGGAGGGAATTTAATAGAGCATTCATTGTTAACATCTCATTAGCCAAGATGGCATCGAATATGTATTAGAGAAGTTGTACTTATATGTCAACAATATTACAATCTCTGGCATAGATATCTCTTGAATGCAATCAAGGTGATATTTCTTGAACATAATTGATATTTTTTTATATGGGACATCAATATAGAGTAATTAAGTCCACTAGATTTCATGTCATGCTGATTCGAGGCCAATTACACATGCTTTAAAATATTATGATATTTTGAAAATAGTTGTTTGTATTTGTAGTGTGGTTCATAATTGGTTTCAAAATCACTCGCAACAACTTTTGGGCTATATATTTATTATTCAAACAAAATTAGAATGCTTTCTCCTTTTGGCTACAAATCTAGAATTTACATGAAAAGGAAAAACAATGTAGTATAGCTCATTTGTAACTAAAAAGTACATAAGAAAAAGAACTCATAGGTAATGAAATAAGTTGGAATAAATATAAATATTCAATGTTGATGTGACAAACACAATTTGGCTCTTAGCTTCCTACATTTCATTAGAAATTTGGAATTGGTTGGATGGATTTTTAGGTTGTAGAATTGAATTGGATTTCTCCAAGGAAACGTATTAGATCCATCTTAATATTTCAGCGATTGTTCCTTCTTGGTGAGTTGAAATTATCCAAGTAAATCATTGAATAAAAGGTACCATCTATGTAGTCCAATATTAAATGTTTAATGAGTACGTATTGGATTAACTCTGGTTATATCAGTGGAAGCTTCCATGCTTACTAATCTATCAAGGTTGATGAAGGTATGTGATATAATTCCATCCAAAGTGTTTAATAAATATCCACTCAATTATGAATTATTATTATCGTTCCAAGCATTCATGTGTAATAATATATGTTTGCATAAACACATCCACAAGAGGTATCTATATATAACACCATAAGGAATGTTTAAAGAATGAATATTGCAGTAAAAATAATTATATAAATTCAATCACTGCTCTGATAGGTTGTGGCTTATTTAATGAAGATTATTATGTTAACTATTTTGTTTTCTATGCATTCATTGGCTCATGGTACAAAAGCAAAGTACTTACTATTTCCACACACCATATCAACTGTAATGTGGTTATGTGATTATTTACTAGGTAGGGATCCTTGTGATTTGATTCGTTCATTGTTGCCTTGGATAAATATTACATTTAGTGAGAAGGAAGCCATTATAAACATATAAAATACCATAAGACTCAATTCCAAATGTAAAAAATAAATAATTATTGCAAGAATCTAGATGCACTTAAATAGATTTAGGTACAATCATGGCATTCTACACTTACTGGTAGCCATTTCCACATTCCTCCCTGTACCATATCAAGAAAACCATACTTATATAGATAGATGATCGATTCCATATAAATTAGTTATACCAAAAAGCCATGGAGACATCATGGAGGTAGGAGAGAAGTGAAAAGGGCCTAATAATAACCACAAATCTTGAATTAAATAATAAAACCAATTCTTTTCTTTTTGCTAACCTTTTCAATTGAAATATTCAAGAGTTCATGGTTATTAGTCCTCCATTTAATGAATTGACTAATTAATGAATCCTATCCATTTAATATAATGTCAATAGCGCAGGGAGATATAGATCAAATCGTCTCTGGGCCCTCCTCCCGTTCGAGTTCTCCATCCCATATCTAGATGGATCTTCTTAAGATTCTTTATAAATCCAACCTAGATCATTCTCTATCTCTCATAATTAACCCTTCTAAATTCAACATATTAATATAAATTCAACATATCGAGCAACATTTAAAATGTTGCCATACTATCTTTCTTATATTACGCCTACACTTATCCCCTATACTGGGATGTAGAGTACCTCTTGATGCGAACAAATGTGTATATGTTCAAATTGTTGTTTGTTTCTAGCTCTTCTCTCTTGTTTACTATTTAGTAAGTTATCATTTCAAATTTTTCACTCTTTTTTTAGCATATCTTTTTGTATGGCATTTTAGTGTTAGTTTAGTGTAAATATGGTTTTTATTTTTTATTTTTTATTTTATTTTTGTCTTAATTTTGTCTTCTCAAATACCTACTCTGAAGACATTAAAAAATAGGAACAATAGAAAGCAAATTATTAAATATGAATCATGGTGTCCAAATTGGTTAGTTAGCTATATGCAAGGAATCATATACTTCATGTTTTTATAAATATTGTTGATTTGTATACATGCTATAGATTGAAGGCTCATCAAAGTTTCTGCTTATATCTAGTTGTGTATGCAATACCATGATTCATTGATATAAATGTAACAGGGATTAAAAAATATAATGTAAGAAAAAAACATACTTGACTAAGGTAATATGTCGTATTAAACCCTATGTTTCATATTAAAGTTGGTTATGTAATTTTTTGCGATTACTAAGTTCATTATGGTTGTATGGTGTGAATCACATTCTTTTTCAACACTGCACATGATTGTATTACATAATGATAATTATATTGACTTATCATTGTTTAATGATTTTTTACAACTTATAAATTATATTTAGTACTCCATGCTTTTGATCCATATGGTATGTTTCTTTATCCATGTTTTTTTTTCCTATATATGTCTAAAATCTATTATTGTAACAAAATGATACAAGGAGGCTCTGGCCTCTGTAGTTCTTAGCCAAGGTTCATGGCATATTGCAACAAAAACAAAATGAAGACTACCTAGAGGAGGGAAACCAATCCAATCCAAAATAGATTTGCTGCCCTCGTAGGGGAAACCAACATGTGAACATACAATGATATTCTATTGAAATCAGTTTCAAAACTAACTATTTTGCTCAAAATGCAAAAATAAACCCATAGGACTAGGTGCTGGGGACCTGAAACCTAAAGACGCGTGTTGGTTTAGTTGTCATTTGGTGTTGACGGGTGTTCTTCAAGAATTAAACAACTATAGGCATTGAGGTCATCCTCATCTTTCGGCAATTCACCCGTGTCTTCCTTCGCCAGAGTTTCTCGATTTTGCTCTGCTGCAGAAGGCTCGCCCTGAGAAATATCATTCATCTCCGTTGCATGAGTGCGACGTCCTTTAGTGATGGTCGGCTCCTCTTGAAACGTGATTGTAATGGTAGCCTTGATAAGAGGTCAATGCAGAGAGCATTGGTATGTGAATTGAGCTATATGGTTGGAGTGCTGAGAGCTGGAAGGGAGAGCAGTAGCTGATGGATAGGTTTGTGAAGGCTAGGAGAGAGTAGTGTGAGGGTGACCTCTGCCACTGCGTGTATCAGGATAACGAGCCAAGAAGTAATTTGATGAGGGGGAGGAGGAGTCAGAGACTGTTGAGGGTGTAGAATGGAGAATTCTGCCTTTGCTGTTGCCCCTCCTGCTACGCATTCGCTGGCACAGTCGAGGCATAATGGTATAAGGAGAAAGAGACTAACTGTGAGAAGTAGACACTGAGTTGAAATTAGAGGAAAAAGGCTCAAAAGGCTCAGAAGCAAGGCTCAGGTTGCATACCAGGCTCTATGAGTAGTGGTTGCCCTTTCTGAATTCTATATAGTAGAGAATATTACATCGCCTGCTTATTGTCGTGTGGGTGCTTGGCTCGATGACAGCCAGGAGGCACTTGCAATTTATAGGCAGAGGAGCAAAAAAAAATGAGGATGTGGGCCAAATAGTACTTGAGGTCTCCATGATGTAGAGCCGAGGAGGGATGGCGCTGGTAAGTTGGTTTGAGTGCGGCATTGAATGGCATGATTTATGAATGTTGTGAGACAGTTTTATTACACTATTTGTGAGTTTACAGGTGGCCATGTGGCTATGCCACTTGCGGCCTTTTCTCTACCATCATATCATCCCCTATGAACACTTGCATCCGGGACTTTATCCATGTTTTTAGGTACATGAACTTTATAAATAAATTTATAGCTAGCTCATTGCATTATGTAATCGTTGCTTGTGAAATGTAATTTTTTACATTAGTTTACTCTTCTTTCAAATTTTGAAATTCTATGATTGGTTGAAAAAATTGTAACATATTTTTTTTCCCTTTTATCGAATTTCAAAACAAAATTACAAATCAGGGTCACTAAATTTAATTAAAAAACTCAGATTCTGGCCATTTAAGAACATTTATGATAAAATCCCATTGCTTATTTGCAATTCAATTTACACTGTAAGAAAGTGGCATGATTAAACCAATCTAATTAAAACCAAAATTTAATTTAAAAATTTGAATTTAGTTGGATTCTAGCTGTTAGAAAGTGGAAGAGTGTAAGGGGCATTTCACTCCATCCTTGAGAACGAAGATCAAAATTTAATAAAATAAAATAAAAAAATTGTATTCTAACCATTTAAGAACATCGATGATAAAATCTCATTGTTGATTTGCAACAATGTTTACTTGTCAAAAAGTGGTAAAGCATAAGGGGCACTTCACTTCAAGACTAAGTCATAGTGCAGTAGTGATAATATGACGCACATTAAACATTTAATATATTCCCTTCGTTGCAAAGGGTACCATTTGGCATTCGTTCCATAAAACATGGCAGGGAGAAGTAGAGTTGCAATTAACAGTTCATCAGTCATCTAACATCATGCAAAGAGATGTAAACATCATATATCATCTAACATTATAAAATAGATGTAAAACTTGTTATGAAGTCAAGTTGTAGAAAAGTGTGAAAATAAAAATATAAAGATTAAAGCCTATCAAGCCATCCAAGAATCTAGCAAAATAGAAAAATATAGAGGATCCATCCAAATTTAAAATGAATTTACTATTTTAAGGTCTATGTTTGTCTTGCATGCATTGAAGTTGTCTCATTTCTCTCCACATAACCCAAAAATGAAGCTACTTTAGGATCTATGTTTTTCTTGCATGCATCAAAGTAGCTTCATTTCTCTCCACAACCCAAAAAGGAATTCTGTGACTAAAGAAATAACATAACCATGATATTTGTTAATTCCTTAACATATTCATATTTAGCATATCCATAATATGCCTTAAAGTCTCCCAATATATTAGGTATGAGACCAAATCAAGTAAAATGAAACATAAAGTATTCTGAATTCTTCATGCTTTTGGAATATTATAAGAGTCAAATGATACTTATATTTTTACCTTCATACATGCTTTACCTCTGCACATACTTTTCTTCTGCAAAAGTTTTAGCTCCCCATATGCCTTTATTCTTTTAGTTTTGTTTGGGGCAATAGTAGACAAGTGTTCTAGTCTCTATGGTGTTTAACATGATAAGGAACACAATATCTCCAAAACCCAGAAAAGGTTTCACAAGAAAAGACTTGGAGACACCTCAATTAAATTAATTAGCCAATAATTAAATATATCCTAAGTCTAGCTTAGGAAAACTAGTTACTTAGAGTGAATTAATTGAGGAAGTTCGATTTTGGTTTAGAGGCTTTCAGAAAGCTTAATTGATGGAGTCAAGATGATCTTAGCCACAAGTTTAGATGTGATTGTGGCTGTTGAGACTTTAATGAGGGATTATAAGAGTAGGTTAAAGGATTTGGAGAAGATATATCTAGACATAGATTATCATTGGAGTAGTTTGACTACCCAGTTGCAGTGATTCAACAAGGGCTTAGTTGAACCTAGTGAGAGAGTCAGTAGCGTGTTTTTAGTAGTGAGAATTTTTGGAGAAATTCTTAGGAGATTTTTCGGTGATCTAAAGTTAGGACATGAGGCTAAGTTTTCTAGCAAAGGAGGTCGATTCAGCTTGTGCAAGTAGCTAGTTTCCCTAGAGCGAGTTGCAGGAGAAAAATTTGGTTTCTAGTTTCTAGAATAGGTTGCCAGAAGGAAGAGCGAATTTATCCAGGAGGCAGAGGGAGGAAATTAACTTATAGGAAAGGGTTCCTAGGGCTGCACAAATTTATCATACGTAGCAGTGCACATTTATGGGTAGAAGTGCGGCTGACAGAAGGAAGAGAGAATTGCTCGAGGAGGTAGAGGGAGGAAAATCAACTTGTAGGGAATGGTTCACAGGGCTATGTGAGTTTATTTATGCGTAGTAGTGTGAGTGTTAGGAACTGGAGTGCGAGTAGGCTAGAGAAGGCCATATCAGTTTGCTAGAGGGAAAAAGGTTTTCCCAGATATTTTCTAGTGAGATAAAATTTTTGAAGCTTTGCCAGAATGGAAATTAGTTGTAATTCCCTATTTTCTAAAGATAATAATAAAACCCTAATTTGTTGCACTAGTTTTCCCTTAATCATTTTTTAGGGCCAATTTTCCAAAAATAATGGTGTCATATTTTTATGCATGTCTGAATTATTTTCTCAGTTTCGTATTTTATATTCTGCAACTTTTTTATTTGTGAAGATTGCAATTATGAGTTATTCTCTATTTGTTGTAAATTTAATTTACTAAAGACAAATAAACTGCACATGTTAGGCGAATAATATCTAGTAATTCCAATCACAAAATTTTTGCATGGGATCATAGCAAGTCAGATCAAAGAGGCTCTAGAGGTGGGTTGTATATTTCAGTGGGTGACCTGAAGCACAAAAAACTATATCTGCGTAGTCTAGATAGGTGTAGAGTAAACAATTCAATTTTGAGAGCAAGTGTGAGTTGTCTCATTGTGTAGCAGTTGGTAGTGAGGTTGCCAAAAAGTGTTTTGATGAGTATATCAGATTTCGTAGAGAAAATATAGTGCAGAGGATTTACAACTAAGGGTTTTGTAGTAGAAGATCAGCACATGGAAAGGAATAGAAAGCACACAAAAATTTTAGATCAAGTTTATTCATTTCTCCAGTATTATTAGAGTTAGAGAAAGGCCAATTCTTTTGTAAAAAAGAGCGCCAAAGCAAGAAATATTAATAGTGAGTTTTCCAAGTTCGTAGATCTGAAATAGTAATTTCGTTTTCGAGTTACTGGTTCTATTTTCCGAAGGAAGTGTGAGTATATTTATAGGATATATAGAGGTAGTATAATCACTAGAACAATTTTTTGGAAGCATTTCTTAGTTTCCAATGCAAGTTCCAGGATCTAATGTGAGATCTAAGATCTAGTGTGAGCTGCAGGAACAGGGTGTAATTCTATAAAAGGAGGTCAAGTTGGTTTTCGCAGACGAAAATTAGTGTTTCCATATCGATTTCTTAGTTGGAGGAGTGAGAGTTCTCTAATTTATTAAGTTTCAGAGATTTTTGCATAAATGGCTGCAAGAGGATTGAGAGATTAGGACATGTTAGATGGAGCCTCCAACTTTGGCATTTGGAAGGCCATGATGTTGTTCCTACTGGACAAGCACAATATATAGGAGCTTACAACAACATTTATAGCTATATCAATATATCTCATCCAATTTCGTGATTATAAGAGGGATAATGCCAAGGTGAAGAGGATGATTCTCAATGGTGTATGAGATCATATAGTCTTGCATACTGTAGACAAGGGAATTGAAAAGGACATGTAGGATTCCATAGTTAAGTTGTACCAAGATCCTTTTGAAAACTGAAAGATGATACTGAAAGAGAAGTTGGGAACGATCAAGATGAATAAGAGTGAGATCATAACATCCTATCTCACCACAATTTAGTTAGTTAGAGATGAACTTATAGTTGTTGGGTTGTGCTATATTCTTTCCACAACTAACCCACGTAGCTAACCGGGGGGGGGGTTAGGGGGGCTAGAGCCCCCTTTCGTTGTGCCGATTGCGGAGCGGGGGTGTTTGAGGGGGGCGGGTAGCGCCCCAGGAAATTTTTTTTGGACCCTATATTAGGTTGGGCGGACCTGCCTATGGTTTTTGGTCCATGGTTTTGGATGCGATGGTTTTTGGTTCACGGTATTGGATGCTTCGACATGTATAAATATGTATTGTAACATTGAAAGGAATATAATGAAAAATCAAGCTGGTAGTCTCAGTTTTGGGATCTAGGAGGAAATATCAATGTATATGTGTTTTATGTGTTATGCTCTCACATTGTTTAGTTTATGTGATTTAGAATTCATATGCAGGTAATTTCTGTATGGGGTTAAAACCTACATTTGGTATCAGAGTTGTTTTGGCTTCAAGGGGATGCCTTTTTTGCTGAGGGGTTTCACTCGAGGCTGTGCTAGACCCTGTTCAGTGGGAGATCTACGATATTGATTCTGGTGGTGAAAGAAGATGGTGAGCAGTGGAAATATAGAGATCAAGAAATTTAATGGTCAGAGTTTTGAGTTGTGGAAACTCAAGATGGAGGATCTGTTGGTGGATAAAGATCAGTGGATCATGGTAGATCTAGGTACTAAACCAACGGGAATGTCCGATGAAGAATGGAAGAAGTTGGATTGAAAGGCTAAGAGAAAAATACGATTGTGTGTCTCAGATTCAATATTGTTGAATGTATCAGGGGAAGCTATGGCGAAGGCTTTGTAGGACAAGTGAGGGACTTTTTACAAATCTAAGTCTCTAGTGAATAAACTGTTCCTATGGAAAAAACTATATAACCTAAGGATTGAAGATGGAGACTCGGTGATAGAACATTCGAACGCATTTAATACAATGGTAAGTTAGTTATTATCTGTTGATATTAAAATTTCATATGAAGATAAGCGCATCAGTTTGTTGTGTTCTCTACCAAATTCATGGGATAGTCTAGTTATTATAATAGGTAGCAATGCAACCGCCTTGTAGTTTGACGAAATAGTCTCATCCTTGCTAACGGAGGAGACGAGATGGAAAAATATGGGGAGCCAGAATGGTGATGCCTTGTTTATACGAGGATGGTCCCAGAACAGAAACAAAAATAAGTCATTGAGTGGGAGACCTAAATCTAGAGGGAGATATAAATCTCTAGAAAAACCTGTAAAGGTGGTGTGCTAGAAATGCGGAAAGGAAGGGCACTACAAAAGGGACTGTAAATCTAAAGCTCCTGACAAAGGAAAGGGATCTGATGATGCTTCTTCTGCAGAGTAGAAAACCACCTCAGATGAAGGTGGGGATGTGTACCTGACTTCTTCAAGTACACATGTAGATCATGAGGCATGGTTGATTGACTTAGGTGTATCCTTTCACTTCACTCCCCATAGAGAGTGGTTCCATGAGTATGATAAATTTGATGGTGGTGATGTCTTCTTAGGGGATGATAGGAAGGCTGGAATCGTTGGTTGTAGAAAAGTAAAGTTGAAGTTGCAAGGTGGAAGGGTTAGAACACTTCCGAGTGTTCTGCATATTCTTGCATTAGCTAGAAATCTGATTTCTGTAAGCAAGCTAGATGATGCAGGTGTAAAAATAGTGTTCAAGAAGGATACCTGCAAGATGGTTCGAGGAGCACTAGTATTGATGTAGGGAGTTCGGACTGGAACTCTGTACAAGCTACAAGGTAGAACTGTTGTTGATGGGTGCAATAGTTCTGTGGTTCCTAAAAGTGGAGAAGAAAATCTAGTGGTCTTTGGAGAGAAGACCATGTTGTGGCATCAAAGGCTTGGACACATTGGAGAGAAGGGCCTTCGAATACTTCATGGTAAAGGTATGGTAGAAGGTATGAGTAATAGCTCTCTGAATTTTGATTTCTGTGAAATTGTGTATATGGGAAGCAGAATCGGGTGAGTTTCCCTTCTGGTGGTAAGAGGGTGAAACATATATTAGAGCTTATTGCACAATGATGTGTTTGGACCTGTGAAGGTTCCATCACTGGGTAAGTTTGTGTACTATGTATCATTTACAGATGACTTCTCAAGGAATACATGGATATATTTCCTTAAGAAGAAATCTGAAGTCTTTGATAGGTTCAAAGAATTTAAGGCTCTGGTGGAAAACCAGACAGAGAAGAAGATAAAGGTGTTGAGGACAGATAACAGTGGAGAGTTTTGCAGTAAGGAATTTGAAGAATTCTATAATAAGTGTCGTATATCACGGTAGAATACTACTCCATATAAACCTTAGCAAAATGGAGTTGCAGAAAGACTGAATAAGATGTTGACGGAAAGGGCAAGAAGCATGCTCAGTGGTGTCGGGTTAGGACAAGAATTCTAGGTAGAGGTGGTGGAGACAACATGTCACCTTGTCAATAGATCACCTTCATCAGTGTTGGAGGATAAAACTCCACGAGATGTATGGATTGGTAAGAAACCCTCTCTTTCACATCTGAGGGTATTTGGATGTGATGCATACATACATTTTCCAAAGGAGAAATGAACCAAGTTAGATAGTAAATCTGAAAAGTGCATCTTTATTGAGTATAAGGATGGTTTAAAGGATTATAAGTTTTGGAACCCAACAATAAGGAAGGTCGTAAGAAGATCAGTTCAATAAAGAAGGCAACCAAAAAGGCATACTCCATCTGTTTTCTGTTCAAAATTTTCTTTATCTATTATTGATAACGATCCTAGAACTGTGAAGGAAGCAATAGATTTAGAGGATGGAAAACTATGGAAAGAGGCCATGGTTGATGAAATGGCATCCTTGCACAAAATTAAGGCTTGGGATCAAGTGGAGTTGCCGGCTGGAAGGAAACCAATTAGCAGCAAATGGGTTTTCAAGAAGAAGACAAATGAAAAAGGAAAGGTGGAGAAATACAAAGCTCGATTGGTAGCAAAAGGTTATTCCCAGGTGTCGGGAATTAATTTTGGTGATATTTTCTCTCTTGTTGTCAAGGTAACTTCTATTAGATTACTTTTATCTTTTGCTATTGATTTTGATTTTGAGGTAGAACATATGGATGTGAAGACAAGATTTCTTCACGAGTATCTGGAAGAGGAGATCTGCATGAAGCAACCTGAAGGCTTTTGTTATGAAACCAGATCAAAGAAAGATAGAAAAGATAGTTCAACACCTTAGAATTCAGCCTCTTTGAGGGGGCAACCTCCTTTACATTACATAAATGAACAATTCTTGGATGATTCAAATGACAAAACCTCCTTTCTATATATATGAGTCTAAGGAGTCACAATATAACCCAATCGACCTAACAATAATA
>APFE031601776.1:0-20791 GCA_000404065.3 Pinus taeda | reverse complement strand
AGCTTGATATTATGGCACTTTCTAGAGAAATTTATTGTTCCTCCATTTGCAATCATCACTTGACACTCTGGTGCTGGATATAGAAGCAATTCAATTCTTTTGCTACCTTACAATGAATAAAATTGTGGGTGCTTCCTGAATCAATCAACACTATTACCTTTTTCTTCTTGATTTGTCCTTCTATCTTGATGGTTGAGGAGTGGTAATTCCAGCCAATGCATTACAATATATGGTCGGATTCATTTATTCTTTATCTAGGCTTTGTTCCTGGAGTATATCCTCTTCTTTTGACATTTCTTGCTCCTTTTCTTCTTCCTCTTCACAATCTATGTAGATAATTTCTTCTCAGCACACTTATGACCTTTAGTGTATTTGCTATCACACTGTAAACAAGCCCTTTTGCTCTTTTTCTTCCAATTGTTGTGGTGTCACTTATAAGTTGTGGAAGACTAGCGAAAACAACCACTTCCGTTTATAGATGTGAGTGGTATGCTTCCTGGTTGCCATAACTTTGCTTTCCATTTTTCTTGCTAACCTGAATGCCTTCTCTAATGAATCAGGTTCCCAAAGGCGAACAACATGTTGGATATTATCCTTTAAAGTCCCTATGAACACATCAATCCTATGCTCCTCTGGAATATTTTTTACCCTTATGTTCAATTTTTGGAACTCCTCAATGTGCTCCATTATTGAACCCTTTTTTTTTAGACTTATCAATTGGCTAAAAAAAGTGTTGCTTTTTGTATCCTCATAATGTGCTATCAATTCTTCTGTAAAAATTTCCCAAGTGATAAATTGTTTACGAGAGCAAAGCCATTGATACCATACAAACTGATTTGGTTCCAAATATAAAGTTGCCATACGTACCTTTTGTGTGTTTTGCACATTATTGAGATCGAAAAATTGCTCCATCTGTAATATCCATGTTGCGGGATCCTTGCCATCAAACTTCCTCATATCGAGTTTTGGAATATGGTGGGTCTTCAATCCCACATTAGAGTCTATGAAATCATGATTAACATTTCTTTTGTTCACATCATGAGTTTCCTTTACTACCTTTTCACAATTAGTAAGTATTTCTTGTAGAAACTTTGTCAAATCTGTCTTCAAATTTGCCATGTCTCTCTTCAAATCCATCTTCAAATCTATTTTCAAATCATCCATCTTAGCTTGCACGCCTTTTATCTTAGATTCCACGCCATTTATCTTAGATTCTGTTAGCTTTTGTGAGAGTGATATTTGTTGCACTTGGTCTTGTAATTTTGATATATCATGTAGAATTTCTTCCTCTTCTTCATGAGTCATGCTAGAGCTTTCAGGTTTCTTACTAGGTGTTTTCATTTTATTTCCTCGGGGCATCTTATCGATAATAATGCTCTACTATGCCCTTTGAATTCATTCAAAATAAAATTTCAAACCAAGCTCAAGCAAAAATTTAAAAAAAATCTACACACCTTTTTGCACTTTGTAGGAGCTTGATATTGCCTCTGATGTATCTCTATACTTTTGGGTCATCCAGTTCTGAAATTGCGACCTACAATATTCCTCTATGTCCTCTTTCCAATGCCACCAGTCTGATCCAAATTGGATTCTCCAAGGAAGAGTTATGCAAAATCTCCCACAGTGACCTGATTATAGACTAGTTCAGTAGAGCGAACTTGTATGATGTGCCATGAGTCACTGTTTCGACCTTTGGCTCTGAAATATATATATAAGAACTATAGTCCGTCCTCTTTCTATACCTTCTTATGAAATTTAAATCTGATGCTCAGTGAGAAAGTTATGACGATTTTCCCCAAGTCATCTGCTTGGAATGTAATTCAAGAGTCTGCAAAAAGACCAACTTCCTCAGATCATATCTCCGAAAAAAGAACACGAAAAGCTCTGAAATTCAGACCCGAGGTTCAACGTGATTTCTTCTCAAATGGGTTTTTTTTTTAGCTTCTGAAATGTTGCAAAAAAGAATCTATAGTGAAAATTCCACAATGACCTATTTGGAGCAGCGAAACCCTAGAATCCAAAGCTTTGATACCAAATGTTATGAAACCAGCTCAAAAAAAAGATAGATAAGATAGTTCAACGCCTTAGAATTCAGCCTCTTCAAGGGGGAAACCTCCTTTACATTACATAAATGAAAAATTCTTGGATAGTTCAGATGACAAAACCTCCTTTCTATATATAGAAGTCTAAGGAGTCACAATATAACCCAACTGACCTAACAATAATAATATAAAGCCACAAGAATTACAATAGAGGGATTCTATGGGGCACAATAATAACAATATGGGGACAATAGGGGCACAACAATATTAATAAGGGGTACAACTACAATAGTAATGGGGTAATCACTAGTATTATAGGGACCCAACAACTTTGCGGTGAAGGGTAAGAAAGAATTAGTATGCAAGTTAAAGAAGTATATGTATGGGTTAAAACAGTCACCAAGGATGTGGTATCAGAAATTTAATACATTTATACGGGGACTTGGCTTCACCAGAAGAAAAGTAGATCACTGTGTGTATTTTAAATTAATTGGTGACCATGTTATTTATCTGGTCTTGTATGTGGATGATATGTTGGTTGGAAATGACAAAGAAATTATCTAGGATTTGAAGACCCAATTGTCCTCCAAATTCGACATGAAAGATCTTGGTGCTGCAAACTATATTTTGGGCATGGAAATTAAAAGAGATCGGGCAAAGAGAAATCTCCGGTTAAACCAAAGGAAGTATGTCGAGACAATATTGTAGAGGTTTAATATGCAGGATAGTAAACCAGTGAAGGTTCCTATTCCTGTAGGTGTAAAGCTATCTACTGAACAGTGTCCCAAGACACAAGAAGAGGAAGAGGATATGTCCCGTGTTCCATATGCAAGTGTCATTGGTAGACTGATGTATACAATGGTCTGTACTAAACCAGACATTGCACATGCAGTGGGAGTATTGAGTAGGTTTATATCAAAACCAAGGAAGGAGGGTAGGAAAAACTTTGTCTACTTCAGGGAGTAGATGGGTATAATGGAGAAAACCATCCTCGGTAAGAGGGAGTGTTAGATTTTGTGTGGGGTAGTAGCAGATAAGTGTTCTAGTCTCTATGGTATCTAAGACACTAAGGAGCATGAGATATCCAATACCCAGAAAAGGTTTCACGAGAAAAGACTTGGAGATAGTTCAATTAAATTAATTAGAAAATAGTTAAATATTTCCTCAGTCTAACTTAGGAAAAACTGTTAATTAAAGTGAATTAATTAAGGAAGTTTTATTTTTCTCTAGAGACTTTCAGAAAATTTAATTGATGGAGTTGAGATGATCTTATCCATCAGTTAAGATGTGATCTTGGTTGTTGAGACTTCAATGAGAGATTATAAGAGCATGTCGAAGGGTTTGGAGAATACATATCAAGGCACATTATCATTTGAGCATTCCGACTATCCAGTTGTAGTGATTTAGCAAAGGTTGCAGTTGAAGTTAGGGAGATAGTCAGTATGAGGTTTCAATAGTGATAATTTCTAAAGAAATTATCTAGAGGCTTTCCAGTGATCCAAATTCAAGAGAGGAGGTTGCGTTTTCTAGTAGAGGAGGTTGATTTAGCTAGTGTGAGTGTCCTTTTCCCCAGTGCTAGTTGTAGGAGAAGCATTTCATTTATAGTTGATGGAATAGATGTTAGAAGGAAGAGCGAATTATTCCAGGAGGTAAAGGGAGGTAGATGGACTTGTAGGGAAGGGTTCCCATGGTTGTGTGCAATTATTAGAGGTTGTAGTGCACATTTCTAGAAAGAAGTATTGGTGGCAAAAGGAAGGGTGAATTGTTCCATGGGGAAGAGGGAGGTAGATTGACTTGTAGGGAATGGCTCCCATGGTTGTACGAATTTATTAGAGGATGTAGTGTACATTTTTTGGTAGAATTGTAAGTGTCAGGAAGGAATGTGAGTAGCCCATAGAAGGTCATACCAATTAGCCAGAGGGAAAAGGGTTTTCCTAGATGTTTTCTAGTGAGATAACATTGTCATAACTTTGCAAGAAAGGAAAGAAGTTGTAATTCTATGTTTGTTGAAGATAATAATAAAACGCTCATTTGCTGCACTATTTTTTACTTCAGGGTTTTTCAATGGACAATTGTCTAAAAATAACGATGTCATATTTTTATGTGTGTGTGCATTATTTTCTTAGTTTCATATTTCATATTTCGCAGTGTTTTTATTTGTGAAGACTAAAATTGTGAGTTATTTGATATTTTTAGTAAATTTAATTTACTAAAGACAAATAAATTGCACAATTTAGGAAAATAATATCTAGTAATTGCAGCTATGGAAATTTCACAACTTCCACATAGTCTTTAACTTTGTAGATGTCTTACTTTTACCAGTTCTAGACTTATTAATATTTTTCATGTTGGTAGAATTCTCACAGATGCCTATAGAAATTCATATAGACATATACATACTTATGTTAATGAAATTAACAAATATTATTTCCACAAATTAAAACCTTATCACGTAGGTATAAATTCCTCTCCAATTCTTACCAAGTAAAAACACAAAATCTATATTTGGACATACTATCTTCTTCCACACATGAAATAACTCTAGCCCACTAAAAATATAGGGAAAAAGTGAAATATTTGAAAGAAACTAACACACATAAAATAAACTCAATAAAATAAACACTCAGAAATATAGAAAAACCAGACATGGCAGAAAAGGCATGAGAGACTTTCTTGTAGTCTCTTGTTCTCATGAATTTTCATTATTAAAATAATGTTTATGATACGTATAAATACATGAGCAATTTGTCTCAAGATAGCGCATCTATCGTGAACAAACTTAGTTGAGATACATTCTCAACAAAACACTAATCTAGGAGAACTAGTTGGAGAGAATCTCTCATGCCAACTAAACTCCCTAGTTTGAGGAACTAACTCCTAATTCTCAAGATTTGATTTATTTAATTATAATTTTGGATTTATAATTGTTTTATTATCAGAGTGAGGCTAACATTCCCCCCCCCCCCCCCCCCCCCCCCCCCTCTCAATGATAAATCCAAAATAAGAACAAGGAACCCTTTTCCAAGTTCTCAAGTTGATCCTCAAAAAAAAAATGCCTGAAAAACCGCTAAAGCTGGATGCTGAAGAAACTGCAATATGAAGAGACCATGAGTTAGTTGCATGTCTGATTCATCTCTGAATGTCACTTGACAATTCCATCACACGCCAAGTTACAAAAGGATCCAATTGTCCTTTGCTTGCAATCAACATCCTATGTCCACTGACAAAATATGATGAACACCCACTGGTGTATTTTCTGATGATGATTTCCCACTAGTTGATGAATTTGGAAAAAAACTCATTGTTACTTTTTCTGTGTTTGAAAATTCCTCACTGTAGCTTTTGTTGTTGATTCCCACTGTTTGATTTGAATATGCCCACTAGTTTCTTCGCTGATATTGTCGATACTTTTAGTGTGACAACCACTGTAAATTTCATTGACATTTTCCCCCCTTTGTCAACTGAAAGGAGAGACAATCATCTGCATTTAATATTTGAACTCCCCCCTTTAGGTGTAGGAGAGTTTCACTGTTGTACTCCCCCATTCAACTACATGAGAGTACCAGCTTCAATTGACTGTTGGCTGCAATAGTTGAGATTAAATTTTGTTTTAAGACTTATACAATAATTTTAAGGTTGACGACCATTCCCAAGGATCAATCCATGCATAATTGATCTTTAATCTGGAAGGTTGGTCTTGTTTGTAGTAATTCTCAGATGAATGATTCTTCTTGCCACAATGGTGACAAGGATGGAGATCAAAACATTGATCTTCCATGTGACCTTTTCTTTGACAATGAAGGCATTTTTGTTTGACTGCAACTTCAATTTGGGCACATGTTTGTTTGTATAAAACTTTCTCATGGATTTTTGATATTATTTGATCAAGAAACCCTGCATTGATGAACTTGATCAACTTAGAATAATCAGGGACATGCAAGTTGTTTTCATTTTTGTCATATCCTAATCCTCGTCGATTTTTGTTGCTTTGGAGTTCTTCCCACGGCTTGATGATGGGTTTGGAAGAAGCAAGTTCAATTTGATCATGAACAACTTCTACACTTGAAGTTATTTGGATGAGTGACTTGGAATCATCAGTTGTATTTCTATTGTTCAAAGACTTGGAAGCATCACCCTTTTGTTGCAATTCATCTATTTGGAGTTGTGACTCTAGTTGAAGGAACTCAATTGTTTCATGTGCTTGTTGTAGATTCATTGAAATATCAACAAGAGTTGCTTTGTTGATTTGCACCATGTCTTCAGTAGTTGAGAATATCAAATTGTTAAGAATCTTTAACAACTGAAGTCTTTTCGCCATGTGAACTTGTTGGAACTCATGCTCGCTTTCTTTTGATACTTGTTGGATTTTCAGAACCCGCTCGCTTGATGTTTGGCTGATTTGTTTCATGCTCACTTGAACTTATTTTAGCAATTGATTATTGAATTCAAACTTGCTTTCTTTCATGCTTGCTTGAGCTTTCTTCAATCAGTTTTAGGCTCGCTTGATGTTGTGAGATTTGCACTTGCTTGAACTTACACTCTTGATTGATCAAAAGAAGGGTGTTGAATACTATCGAAAATGCACCCAAGAGAAAAATGACAAGTTCAGTATTAATGAATTAGTTGAAGACTTACTTGACTTAATGTATTCACCTTAACAATTCAAATTAGGGTGTCGGTTACAGCCGAAAATGCACCCGTATAATTCAGTTAAAAAAATGCAAGTGATACAAAAACTGTTGATGATGTTGATGTCGTCTTGGCTTGAAATGCTGGATTTTGTAGCACCCTTAACTTGATTCCTTTGATTACATACTATGAAATGTGCTTGTTTGGAAGATCATCTTATCAAGTTGATGATGTGACGCTTTGTGCTTGTGTACTTAAGCTTGATTACAAGAGCTTGAATGAGCATTCTTATACGTACGCTTGCTTATGTGCATGTAGCTTTTTTTAAGCATAATACAAAGAGAGAATTTTGATAATATGAACATAAGTCATGCACACACATTTATTACACACTATGTACCTAATATCCCCTTATTCAATTTTGGGCAGATCTAGGATACAAGCACAACAAAAAAATCTTCCTTTTTATTATATAGGTTACAACCAGCTCTTACACCCAAGAACAACTTTTCAATTACAATATTTTGTTTGTTTGGACCCTTTTACAAACAAAAAACTCACTTCAATGACTTTTGAAAGTCAACGTTAATTTCTTCCTATTCGCTCTCAAAACATTATAAGAATTACCTTCCCTTAAAATTCACTTATCACTCCAAATATTACAAAAGGCCACTTATCCCTCCAAAAAAGTCATACAAATTAAAAATCATGCCCTTATTAATCCATTAACTTTATCATGATTGGAAATCTTGAAAAAAAATCTTTCATAAATTTATCTCTCCAAAAGATCCATAAAAAAACTCTACTCTATTATCCCACTTAAAAATGTATTTATCATCCTTTTATGATATCACTTTATAAAAGGTGAATTCACATTTAGTTCCAAACTAAACTTTTAAGTTTAATGCATAAAGTAAATTATCACCATTCAGACCTTGAATTTTGCGTTGACAAAGAGTTCTCCACGATCGTTAAAACCCTCTCCACATGAATAGTACCTTCTTCTCTTTGAAACATGTCCTCTAGTTTTCTTATTCATCTTCTTGTGAATTATTGACAAAGTGTTTTATGGTGTTCGCTCCAAGTCAACAGTGGAAGTATCACGCCAAATACTCCACACATATTAGTCAAACACGTTGGCTTTCCTTCATGCCCCTCTTTAATGAAGTGGCTTTTTGAGAGGCTTTTAATGAGGATAGTCTTCCATTGCTTTTGATTTGGAGAGCAGAACATGTGTGGATTGCCTGCACAAGATATTAGCAGATTGACCGAAAGGTTTTGTAGTTGTTGATTGCACCCACATAATCTAAATGTTCTCTTTCCACAGAGGGAGAGACACCTTGTGGATGGAACGACAAACATCTATTTTAGCTTTGTAGAATAGAGATGGGTTTTACCAAATTTGCTTTTGCCATCGCATTTTCTGGCGCAAGAAATAATAGGAAAATCCATATCGTCACATGCTTTCAAATCAAAGGTTTTAATGGAGTTTTCAGAACCATTACGAATTCTCAGCCTCAGCCTGACGGTGAAAAAACCCCACTGAAAGTCTGGGGGCTCGAATGAGTTTTGTCATGCAAGAGCTCGAGAACATCTAGAAGAAGAAAACAGTGAAGGATGTTGCCATCCAGAAGCTCAGGGCATGGAGGGACAGAAATTCGATTGTTTTTGCAATTTATAATTTTTAGGAATTCTCCGTGGTTTCGAAGGTTGAAAAAAAAAAGATGAGAAAGAGAGCATATTGATCATAAATGTAGAGCCGATGTATGAAAATTCACCAATGTTGCCTGAGCACGAAGACCCACCTCATGAAAGAGCTTTAGAAATTTACTGAGCAGACAGGGCACAACATATCCAACCCTTCACTTTTGTGCTTCAATTATGTATTGGATTCACACTTCACACCAGGTCGATTCACTGAGTATCGAGTTCGATGTAGCTGCGCTATGCAAACCGTCTAATAATTCTCGATATTTATTGTGCTTAGTGCACACAAAGAAATTTACCAGAGCAATTATCATACTTCACAACACTATGAAATTTATGTTAGGAGGGCATTCATGGTCACCTAGTTAAGACAACATGCAGTGTTACCAGGAAATAAAAAGAAGTGTGGGTTTGATATTTAGATGGGTTGTTAACTTGCCCAAACCCTCGCTTCGCAATTTCTTGATGTGTCTTCCTCTCGAAGAAATCTCAGCTGCAATTCATTCTCCAATCTCTAGGATCAAAAATTGACAAGCTAACCAATTCTCTCAACCTCTCTTTGATACCACATGAAAGAAACTAACACACATAAAATAAACTCAATAAAATAAACACTCAAAAATATGGAAAAACCAGACATTGCAGAAAAGGCATGAGAGACTTTCTTGTAGTCTATCGTTCTCATGAATTTTCATTATTAAAATAATGTTTATGATACATATAAATACATGAGCAAGTTGTCTCAAGATAGTGCGTATATCTTGAACAAACTTGGTTGAGATATATTCTCAACAAAACACTAATCTAGGAGAACTAGTTGGAGAGAATCTCTCATCCTAACTAAACTCCCTAGTTTGAGGAACTAACTCCTAATTCTCAAGATTTAATTTATTTAATTATAATTTTGGATTTATAATTGTTTTGTTATGAGAGTGAGGCTAACAATATTTCCACCAAACTAGAGAGGATATTATTACTCACTTTATACTTAATTTTCATACAAATACCGTTGGAAATATTTCTACATGGTTTATATCAAATTTAATAAATTATTTCAATTAAATAATGAATTTACTATTTTATGATCTATATTTCTCATGCATGCATTGAAATAGATTCATTTCTCTCCACATAACCTAAAAATGATATCTATGACTAGAGAAAACAATATGTCTTACTACCACTAGTTTTAAACTTAGTAAGAATTTTCAAGCGGGGAGACTTATCACATAGGCTTGTAGACATTAATATATGCACATACATATTTCCATTAATATAATTAATAAATCTTGTTTCCAAAAAATAAAATCTTATTTCGTAAGTATAAGTTCCTTTCCAATTCCTACCAAGTAAAAACACACAAATTGCATACTATCTTCTTTCACAGACATAATCACTATATCCCACAAAAAATATATGGGAAAATGGAAATACTTCTACCAAATGAAGGAGTGTGTCATTACTCATTGTACTTAATTTTCATATAAATACTATTGAAAATATTTATGCGTGGACTATATCGATTTTAATAAATTCTTCCAATTAAATAATTAATGTGAATTTAAACTAAATTTACTACTTTAGGCTCTATATTTGTCTTGTATGCATTGAAGTAGCTTCATTTTTCTCCCCAAAACTCAAAAAAGAATGCTACGACCAAAGAAATCATATAACCATGATATTTATTAATTCCTTAACATATCCATAATATACTATAACTTCTCCCAATATATTAGGTGTGAGGCCAAACCAAGCCAAGTAAAACATAAAATATTTTGACTTCTTTATGCTATTGGAATATTACGAAAGTACTCTATGAGGCTTTTTTGTGAGGAATTACCAAAACTTCAATATCTTCCCAAAACTTTTACCAAATATACTTTACGTAATACAAATCAAACTTCCCAAACATTGTTTTTTCTATTAGGTGGGTTGTCAATAACTCAAAATTTTACTATTTCAATGGAGAATGTCATTATTGACATCATTTCAAATCTAAATATAAGTCCACTTACATTATGCACTTAAAAACTAAAAAAAGAAAAGAAAAGAAATAAACATGATTTTTTTTTTTTTCATTTTTTCCCTTTACACACCTTGCTTCTAATTAGTAATATTTTTTTTCTTGCCTTGTGTAGGTCTTATGTTTTGTGTCACCAGGAACTATCACTATGAAAAGAAAGAAAATAAATAAATTACTTTCATGTATATTTGTGTAATCTACTATCTTTATCAATTATGTATAGCTATTAAACATAATTGGTGCACTTGCATGGTATCGTCTTTTGAAATCGTGCCATTCTAAAAACTAGAACTAAAGGTTTTTTGAAGCATATTTTCTTGCATGCCATATACATTATACATTTATAGTTGCATGTGAGACACTTTTGTTAAAAGGATGAAACAAATGTATACCTATGATTTTGTTTGTTTCTAGCTCTTCTCTCTTGTTTACTAGTTAGTACATTATTGTTTCACCTTTTCCACTCTTTTTTTAGCTCATCTATGTTTATAGTCTTCAAGTCTTAGTTTAGTCTATATATGTGTTTTTTATTTTTTTGTATTATTTTTGTCTTCTTGAATAACTACTTAGAAGAAATGTAAAAATATGAACAGTCACAAACAAAGATGTTAACTAAAAAACATGTTGTCCAAATTAGTTATTTAGCTAAATGCAACCAATCCTATACTTTATACTTTTATAGATACCATTGATTTTTGTACATGCTATATACTTAAAGCTCATCATGTTTTTCCATATAGTGTAAGAAAATAAAAACATACTTGAGTAAGGTAAGATGTAGTTTTGAATCCTTTTGTTTCATATCAAAGTTGGTTATGCAATTTTTTATAATTACTAAGTTAATTATGGCTATATGGTGCATGTTATGAAACTAGCTCACAAAAAGATAGAAAAGATAGATCAACACTGTAAAAATCGGCCTCTTCGAGTGGGAAACCTCCTTTACATTACACAAATGAACAATTACTCAATGATACAAATGAAAATACCTCCTTTCTATATATAGGAGTCTAAGGGGTCATAATATAATTAGAGTCGACATAACAATGATAATGTAAGGGCACAATAATAACAATAGCGGGCTTCTATGGGGCACAATAATAACAATATGGGGGCTACATGGGCACAACAATATAATAAAGGGTTACACTAATAACAATAAGGAGTTACACTAGTAGTATAGTGACTTAACATGTCCCTCTCCTTTAAAAAGTGATGTCCTCGATGCTTGAGTATTTTTGGATGCTTATGTATAAAATTCTCATCCTCCCATGTGGAATCTTCAGTGGTAAGTTCTTCCACTTGATGAGATACTCTGAAATTGATTGATTTTGTAGCCATCGGGTTTTTGTTTCCATGACTACTTCAGGTTCAAATATGATTTTTCCTTCCTCATCAAGTTCCAATAATATTTTTTGAACTGGGACATTGTCACCTATAACCTTCTTTAAGCATGAAACATGGAAAACTAGGGGCACTCGAGAAGATGAAGGAAGCTCCAATTTGTGTGCCATAGTACCAATCTTTTGTAACACCTTGTACGGACCACAATACTTTGGTGATAATTTATTATCCTTCTTAGCTTGCTTGAGGGAAATTTTTTTGTATGGTTGTAGTCGTAGAAATACCCAGTCACCTACATCAAAACTTCTTTCGCTGCAATTTTGATCTGCATGTTGTTTCATTCTATTTTGCGCCAAAGTGAGGTTATCCTTTAAGAGTTTGAGAACTTGTTGTTGATGCTCTATGTGATCCTCCACTGCTTGAACCTTAGAATTTTCTTTTAAAGATGATGTGATGGATGGTGGATAATATCCATAAAGTGCCATAAATGGGGTAATTTTGCTGTAGTATGGAAGGAAGTGTTATACCACCACTTGACCCATTATGTTTGTTTATCAGATACAAAGCAATGAAGATATCCTTCCAAACATTTGTTCACTATCACAGTTTTCCCATCAGATTCATGATGATAAGATGAGCTATGAGCTAACTGAGTACCCAAATATTCCACCTCTTGTACTCCAAAGAAACAATTGGAGCTTTTTGCATATAATTGTTTCTCCTCCAATAGTTTAGCACCCTGTTAACATGTTGAACATGATCCTTCCAAGACTTGATGTAGATTAGTATATCATCAAAAAATACACACAAATTTTCTAGGTAAGGGTTTTAATATGGAATTCATCAAATCTTGAAATGTAGAAGGTGCATTGGTAAAGCCAAAAGGCATGACCAAAAATTCATAATGACCCTCATGAGTTTTAAATGTTGTTTTTGGAATGTCTTCAATCTTCAGTTTGATTTGATGATATCCTGAATGAAGATCCAACTTGGCAAAGTAAATTGCTCTGTGTAATTCATCCAATAATTCATCAATGACAGGAATGGTAAATTTATCTTTAATAGTAAGCTTGTTGAGCTCCCTATAATCTAGACACATGCACCATGATCCATCCTTCTTGTTTACCAATACTAATGGAATAGAGAAAGAGCTTTGACTAGGTTGAATTATACCAAACTCTAGCATTTCTGCAACCATATGTTCAATTTCACTCTTTTGGGCACATGGATATATGTAAGTCCTTATGTTTGGGGGAGCACTTCATGGAATAAAATGAATAGCATGATCATGATCATGAATATGTGGGAGGCATCTGGGAGTCTCAAATACCTTGGAATGATTGTCCAAAACTTTTTGGAGATCTAGAAAAATAGATGATTTCGATATGGGTACCTCTAGTGAACATAATTGTGTAATTTTTCACTATTGTTCTTCCTTTAGAAGCTTTTCCATGCTGTTAGAGTTGATTATCCTTCTCGATTTCCCTAATTCAACCTCCTTTATTTCCCAACAAAATTTCAAGAAAATTTCTTAAAAATTAAAAGCTATCATACCCAAAGATTGTAGTCATTGAACTCCTAGTACAACATCCACACCCCCCATTGGAATGGAAAGCATTGGACTATTCAAGACATATTCTCCCATGGATAGCTTGATATTGTGGAACTTTCCAGAGAAATTTATGGTTCCTCCATTTGCAACCATTACTTGACACTCTGGTGCTAGATATAGGAAGCAATTCAATTCCTTGGCTATCTTACTATGAATAAAATTATGGGTACTACCCGAATCAATCAACACTGTTACCTTTTTCTTCTTGATATGCCCTTCTATCTTGAGAGTTTAAGGAGTGGTAGTTCCTGTCAATGCATTACAAGATATGGTTAGATTGATTTCTTCTTTCCCTGGGATTGGTTCCTAGTGTATATCCTCTTCTTTTGATGTTTCTTGTTCCTTTTCTTACCCCTCTTACCCATCTATGTAAATTAATTTCTTCTCAGCACACTAATGACCTTTAGTGTATTTTCTATCACAATTGTAACAAAGCCCTTTTGCTCTTTTTTCTTCCAATTTTTGTGGTCTCAACCTTGTAGGTGGTGAAAGGCTAGGAGCAACAACACTTCCATCTTTATAGTTATGAGTGGTAGGCTTTCTTGTTGCCATAATTTTTCTTTCAATTTTTCTTGCCAACCTATATGCCTTCTCCAATGAATTAGGTTCCTAAAGGAGAACCTCATGTTAAATGTTATCCTTTAAAGTCCCTATGAAGACATCAAACCATTGCTTCTCTGGAATATCATTTAACCTTATATTCAATTTTTGGAAGTCCTCAATGTGCTCTACCATTGAAACCTTTTGTTTGAGATTTATCAATTGGCTAAAGAAGGTGTTGCTCTTTGTATCCTCATAATGTGCTATCATTTCTTCTAGGTGATTTGGTTATAAATATAAAGATGCAATACGTACCTTTTGTAATAGTTGCACATCATGTAGATGAAAATATTTCTCCATCTGTAGTATCTATGTTATGGGATCCTTGCCATCAAACTTCCTCATATCGATCTTTGAAATATGGTGGGTCTTCAATCCAATGTTAGATTCTATGAAATCATGATTAACATTTACTTTTTTCTCACTTGAGTTTCCTATACTACCTTTTCGTCATTAGGAGGCCTTTCTTGTAGCAGATTTGTCCCAGCTTCCTTCTAACCTTCCATGTCTTTCTTTAAATTTTCCAGGCCTTTCTTAAAATATGCTTCCCTACCATCGATATTAGCTTCCATGGCACATATAAAACTATTTATCTTGGCTTCTATCACATTCTTCAAATCATCCATCCAATTTGCTTACTAGGTGTTTATATTTTCTTGATTCGTGTCATTCCTTTTCTTGCTTTTAGCAACTCAATATTGAATATGTTGTATCTCTGAAATTTCGGATCTCCAAGGTCTGAATTTGGGACTTGTAGTATCCCTCTGTTTCCTCTTTCCAATTCCACTAGTTTGATCGAAATTGGATTATCCAAGAAATAGTTATGCCCAATCTCCCAAAAGGACCTGATTATATAGTTTTTCAATAGAGAGAACTTGTATGAAGTGCCACGTCTCACTGTTTTGACCTTCAGACCTAAAAACAATAAAAAGAAAATTAAATTCCATCTTATTTCTGTAACTTCTTACAAAATTTCAATCTGATGCTCAGAGAGAAAGTTATGACGATTTTCCCAATGTCACCTATTTGGGATGTAATTTGGGAGCCTACTGAAACCTTAAATGTCTTGGACCGTATCTCCGAAAATATAGTGAAACAAGATCTAAAATTAGGTCCCAAGATCCAAAATGATTTCAGCTCAAATGGTTTTTAATTTAAGATTCTGAGCCTTTGTAGAAAAATAATTATAGCAAAAATTCCACTATGGCCCGTTTCAGATGGAATTATGGAGGTTGCAAAAAACCCTAACTTTTGTGGATCATATCTCTGAAAATATAGAGAGACAAGATCTAAAATTCAGAATTGAGGTTCAGAACTATTTCGGCTCAAATGGGTTTTTCTTTTAGCTTCTGAAACTTCATAGAGAAAATGTTATAGAGCAAATTCCACGATGGCCTATTTGGAGCAACGAAACCCTAGAATCCAAAGCTCTGATACCAAATGTTATGAAACCAAGTCATAAAAAAATAGAAAAGATAGATAAATGGCTTAAAAAGTATCCTATTCATGGGGGAAACCTCCTTTAAATTACACAAATGAACAATTCTTGGATGATACAAATGACGAGGCCTCCTTTCTATATATAGGAGTCTAAGGGGTCATAATATAATCAAAGCCAACATAACAATAATAATGTAAGGGCACAAAATAACAAGAGTGGGCTTCTATGGGGCAAAATAATAACAATATGGGGACTACATGGGCACAACAATATGATAAAGGGGCTGCACTAATAACAATAAGGGGTTACACTAGTAGTATAGGGACCTAACAATGCGACACATACTTGATTAAGGTAATATGTAGTTTTGAATACTTGGTTTCATATCAAATTTGGTTATGCAATTATTTATGATTACTAAGTTCATTATGGCTGTATGGTGTGGCTCATATTATTTCTCAACAATGTACATGCTTGTATTATATAACAATAATGATATTGACTTATTTAATGATTTTTTACATCTTATAAATTATTTTTAGTACTCGATTCTTTTCATCCTTATATTATGCTTTTTCCATGTTTTTAGATGAATGAACTCCATGAATACATTTCTAGTTACCTCATTGTATTATGTCATATTTATTTGTGAAATATAATTTTTTGCATTGTCTTACTCTTTTACAAAAGTTTGAAATCCTATGATTGGTTGAAGAAATTGTAACATAGTTTTTTCCTCTCTTATTGAATTTCAAAAAAAAAATTACAAAACATGGTGTAAAGGCAAAGACTAGTTGCTTTGTAGCTATTACCCTTGTTTGTTAACATTTATGATATGCAATTCTCAAGGATTATTGTATTTCTTCCTTAAAGTTAAATTATATGAAATATGTTGCTAGTATCACTGTTAAGTTTTAATTTATATTTTTATTAATAGTTAATTTACATTTTTATTAAAGTTTTATAGGACGTGATTGGTGATAGGGTAGTTAAACTTGATAGAGGAAATATATTGACACAATATTTTTAATGCAATGTAGCTTTCATTTAGTCAAATATATACACCTAGTATATATTCGTCTTAACCATGGATCTAGCAAGTGTCAGAAGGGGTCAAATTTAATCCTTCTTTTGTGTTTGATAATTCCCAGTTAAGATGGATCTATATTATGTGTGTGTGATTATTCATTGTTTAAATTTCATTTTTAAATGTATAAATGGATACAACACCTTAAAAATACCTTTGGGCATTTGGATTGCGTATACTACACAATTTAAAGTTTCAATTACAACAAATCTTTGCTAGATTTTAAACAAAATTGATAGAAAAATATATATGAAGAAAATAACAAAATGTAAAATAGTGAGACTACTTCAAATGCCTTAATTTTTTTAACCATAAGAATGTTTTAATAACAATGTTAATATGAAAATAATTATATTTTATTAATATATTTTTAAAATATACATTAGTATTACTTAATCTTGCATAGTGAAATATTTGATTTATAATCCATATTAAATATTTTTTTGAATGCCACTTATCAATTTTACATTAAAAATTAAATGAATTGCACATATAAAGTAATTGAATTATTTTTCTTCTAATTACTTTTTATTTTTATTTTTATCACATATCATTTGTATTGGGTCGTAATATTAACAATGAAGCAAGAACCAAACGAGCACATCTACATTAAATACTATAAAAATGATATAAAACTATGTTATTTAACATATACATTGAAATATTTATTTATGGCTCCAAGAGCGAAAGTGAAATAATTTTTCCACAAATCCTTTGTACTGGGTTGTAATATTAAAAACAAACCAAGGGAGAATCAAATTAGTGGTGAGAGTGAGGTTATCGAAGTTTTATAATGCTTTAAATTAAAACTTACCAAATATGTATATTCATTTATGATTTTACTACAGGCCACATTGTATTTTTATTTAGAATATATTTTACCTCTATTTTAAAAGGAACATGTGTCAACTCGAGGTTGAATACAAGTGGAATCACACATAACCCCTCATACTAGGTTGTAGAATACGCCTCTAGCACAATAATTTAATTTATAAATACTCTTTAATATATGATTTTAAATGAGGTTGTATTTTTCAACCATTGCCTTTTCTATCCCTTAATCAAATTGGAAGGATTTGTATTCAGATAATAATTATTAAAGTTATTATAATCCATCCTTGATACACATATGATTAGTAAAGTGGTTATAAACTCTGTTTCCTTCACCAATTTAGATAACACTTTTATAATTATATATATATATATATATATATATATATATATATATATATATATAATATATAATATATATATATATAATTTAATTTAATTAATATATACTTATTATGTATCTATTTGATATGTAATTTTCAATATTAATATAATTAAAAAAAATTTAAACTTTTTAATTTTTTTTTATCAAGTTATATTTATATATAAAATAATATTTTTAACTTTTATCTAGCATGTTGCTCTTTTTAAACTATTATAATATGTTTCAAATTAATACGTAATTTATTGTATAATAAATTACAATACACATATATATGGTTTTTCCTTAAGTCGTGCCTAATTCACTTAATATTACTCTGTCCTTATAAATTAAAAAACCCTATTTACTTATTTGGTTAGGAGCCGGTTGAGAGTTCACTTGCTCACCATGCTATTTTTCATTCACCAGAGTTAGGCCAATCACCATAAAGTTCCCTAGTTGGTTTAGGGATATATCCATCTATCGAACTAAGGATGCCCCATCCATATATTTGGTTATTTCCATATAATAACCAGGAAGTTGTTAATAGATATATAATATGGGGAGATTCAATGGGCCACTAGCTATACTTGAAAGTACTTGTAAATTCAAATACTCCAAATGAATTCATTATTGTTTTTCTTTGTAATTGTTAATTTATAACAAATTATTTATCATCATTGAAAATTTTTAGGTGACTAGAGGGAATTGGAAATTGGGTCGGTATTAGACTCAGGTGACACAGGGTCCATTTTTATTGCTACCACTATGACCTCTATGTGCTTAGTATGCCCTTTTCGCAAATACGAGTAAGTTGCGTGAATTTGAACTTCAAATATATTAGTACATAATACTTTATTTTCATCGCACTTGCCAATTAAGCTACCGCTATGGGCTATTATTAAAATTATTTTTTATTGTCATCATTTTATTTCATTTTTGGCATCCCTTATATATTTTTCATTTATCTTTCTAGCCTTCATTTACCCTTTTTGCATAGAAATAACACTTTTGGCATGAGGTAGTCATTGGTCTACATTTTGTCAGGTGGAATGTGTTATTAAAATTGCTGGTAGGATGTTGTTTGTTACAGGTTGGACACCTATAGGATTTAAGAAACCAATAGTAGTACTGGAGGTAATTTATAGAAAAGATGCAACAAAATGGATTTGTAAAAAAGCTATAGCTTGAATGCAGAATTGTTAAAACAAAAAATATGGGACAACCAATCCTAAATATAAGAGCTAAACAAGGCATGAAATATTATTATTGATTGAAATTCTATGGATTGTCATCTTCATTTTATGAACAAATTGGGATCATAAATTTTAGGAAAGTTATCCTAGAAAATATTTTCATTTGTTTCAGTAATTTACAATTGTATTACCACGTCTAACAAAATTAAATGTCAAGTAGAGATTCTTAAGATTTCATGGATTACTGTGCTTAACTTAACAATTACGTTCATTGCTCTAAGTTATAAAAAAAAATTATATTATCAAGGGTAGATTTACTTTCTAGAATTTCCTTTCAAGTAAGTGTGAATTTGTTTTTTACACAAGAGTGCATATTATTTTTAGTAAGAGTGGTTTTCCTTTTCAACTACAAGTGTAGATTTACTTTCAAAAGAAAGTGTGATTTTCCTTTTTTGCAAATTAGTTCCTTTATTTTCTACGAGAGGGACTATCATCTCTGTAGTTAAATTAGAACTCATAGAACATTGGCTAAGGTTATGAAACTTTTTATGCTATTTCATGTAAATGTAATAATTGAAACTATAACTATGCCTTAAAAAATTAGTGAATGAAAGAACTTTGGTATTCATATATATTGCATGGTAGCTTGTGAGTTCAAAACAAAATCCTGGGTTTGTTATGAACCTTTTTCCTTTAAAATGACAAGGATAATTACAATCCACTTCAAGGGGGAAACCTACTTTTGCAATGACTACAATGTATAAGAAAATATTTTATGATCTTAAGAAGAGGAATCCTTACTGTGTGTGTATAAATATATCCTAAGAATAGGCCTTCAAATAAGTGTAGTATTCAACATGTGACTATTTACAAGTGTTTCTGCATGAACAACTTGCCATCTTGTGTCATCTCTTCCTGATCCGAATTTAAACAGGAACGCAACAAAATACAGAGCTAACCATACACACAAAGATGCAACAGAAACAATGCTTCATTTCATTAATGGAAAATACCGAAATATGCTTACAACTAGATATGGAAATAAACCAGCTAGGGCGATGGTAGCTTATCTCTGAGAAGAGATGTGGTGACTACATGCCTCTGAACTGTGTCATGGACGACCTATTTAAGAAAGAAACATGAAAAAATCAATCCAAACATAAACATAGAAGAAAATCAAATTTGTAAGGCATACTTCCAATTCTCTGAAACACCTTTTAGGGCCATAATACCCCAGGTACTAATTTATTCTCTTTCTTTTGTTATTTGAGGGACATCTTTTATATGGTTGTAGTCTCAGAAATACTCGATGACTCACTTCATATTCCCTTTCACTGTGATATTGATTTACTTGTTGTTTCATTCTATTTTGTACTATAACCAAGTGTTTGTTCAATAGTTTGAGAACCTATTGTTGGTATTAGATGTGGTCCTCTATTGCTTGCACCTTTATAATCTCTTTCAAGGATAATGTGATATATGGAGGACATATCCATGATGAAGTATAGAAGGATGTGTTGTACCACCATTCTACCAAGGGAAACCACTTAACCCATTGTGTTTATTTATCAGATGCAAAGAAACATAGATATCATTATAAACATTTATTCAAAATCTCAATTTTCCTATTAGATTAAGGATGGAAAGTTGATTTGGTAGCCCATTAAGTACCCAAACAAAAAAATAATTTAGTACAAAAATTTCTAGTGGAAATTGGATCTCTGTCATCTACAATAACCTTTGGTATTTCATGTATAATTTAGACTATTTCCATGAATGCTTCTACTTCTTTACTTTCTTTAAAAATATGAGAAAGAGAGAAAAAATGGGCATACTTTTTCATTTGATCTTCCAATACCATAATAACACTCTTTCCTTCAGATTTGGGTAAATATATAATAAATTCCATTGAAAATTC
>APFE031601751.1:1709-43174 GCA_000404065.3 Pinus taeda | reverse complement strand
TATTATGTCTATTATATCACCTCCATTTCACTACTATGTCACCACATTCATCCCACTTTCATTATCATTGGGCCACATTTATGTTTTTCCAATCTTTATTAATTCTAAGCCTTTTAAGTGAATTTGTGGTTAAAAATTAGAAAATGATGTGCATATGCTTATATCTAACAAGTGGGTTGAGATTGTTGACATGTGTAGGTCAAATGAGGCTTCTAGAAGACCTTTATGTGGCACTGTAAGGATAAATTCGAATTTGAGTGGAGAGAATCATGGGATCATGAGGATATCTGTCACATCTCCTAATTGTATTGAAACTCTAAGAAGACATGTGTCTTATCAGTTCCTATTTTGGTTAGGACTCTAGAGGTAGAGGGAGAGATTCATCGACTCTCATTAATGACATGGCTTCTCATCTTTTTGTATAAATAGGAGATCTCTCTCCTTCATTTGGGAGCTTGTGAGTTTAGAGCTTGTTAGTTTGTTAGTCTTAGCTTAGCTTGGAGTTTGTAGTTCTTCCTTGATGGCTTTTGAAAGCTTTGGAGAGCTTTTTTGTACTTTGTAATTTTGAAGAATTTGAATAAAGCTTTGATGTTCTCAACATGGAAGGAGATGTGAAGTAGATGTCATGGAGCATATTAGAATGTAAGGTAGAGTAGATTTTATTTTGTAATTTTGCTTTGATTTCATTCATGTATGCCATTTTATTGCTTTCAAGTTTGATAGTTTAGATTTTCCATTCATGCAATTTTAATTCATGTAAGTGTGTTCAACCGGTTGATTGTAGATTAGATTTTCTTTACATGTTTTTGCATCAAATAGGGACATGAGATTTGCCTCTCTGCTGACTTTGTTTTTTTTTTTACCTTTTCAATTTCAGTTATGCTTTGATTTCAGTCTTATTCATTTGCTTTGTTAGTTAGTTTAGATATCAAATTCCTCATATCATTGACGTTATCTCCTAAAGCCATAGCTTAACCCCGAAAATAATACTTGGCGAGCTATCGGACTATGAATGATGAGATTTGATTTTAGTTTTATTTTTCTGCAGTTAGATATCAAATTCCTCATATCATTGATGTTATCTCCTAAAGCCATAGCTTAACCCCGAAAAGACTACTTGGCAAGCTATCGAACTATGAATGATGAGATTTGATTTTAGTTTTATTTTTCTGCAGTTAGATATCAAATTCCTCATATCATTGACGTTATCTCCTAAAGCCATAGCTTAACCCAGAAAAGACTACTTGGCGAGCTATCGGACTATGAATGACGTGATTTGATTTTAGTTTATTTTTCTGCAATTAAATATCAATTCCTCATGTTATTGACGTTATCTCCTAAAGCCATAGCTTAACCCCGAAAAGACTACTTGGCGAGCTATTGGACTATAAATGAAGTGAATTGATTTTACTTTTATTAGTTTGCAGTTTTTGACTTGTTTGAGTGCAATAGCTTAACTTTTATTTATGTATTTAGATAAGCAGCAGAGACAGTGATTTCATGATCAGTATTTCATCTTTTGCTTGATATAAGTAGCTGCATATTTACACTTTTGTTCAAGTACTGATTTTATCAATAGCATGTTTTGAGATCTTTTGAAGTGTTGAGTTTTGGAAGTTACTATAAGGGACATAAACCTTGTCTTAAAATCTACATCCATACTTGACCTTTAAAAGTATTCTTAAGACCTTAGAATAGGATTTCCACTTGCATTAGACACTTTAGGAAATCAAAAAAAAAAAAAAAAAAAAAAAAAAACAACATAAACTATAAAACAATGAAGTAAGAAATTTATAATTTATGTAGAGAAATTTAAGACGTTAAATTGACTAGACACTTAATTTAGGAGTAGGTTTTGATTTTAGTCATCTTGAGAAGTTATTTTCTATTGTAAAATAAAAGAAAAATAGTTTTTAGTTTCCCTTAATTTGTGGAGAATGGGAAACAATTCACACTTTGTGACTCTTGGTTGTCATAGCTGGTTTATTTTGGGAAACAATAAGAAAATAGTATTTGGGAAGTTATTGAGGTGAGGAGGAGAGGAAGAGGGAAAGAGGAGAGAGAGGAGAAGGGAGGAACTTGTTTCTCTGTGTAACTATAGTTTTGAAGTTCTGTAGACATTTGTACCTTCAAATTTGTGTGAACCGGAAGGTATTTCTATGTGAATAGCGTAATGAACAATAATTAGGCTATAAGTTGTGTGATTGCTAAATGAATCAAAACCCTATGGTTACACTGAATCGATTTTTGTTTGTGAATTATTATTGATTGCAGTTGTATTCCTATGTGGTTGATCATTTTTAAAAGCCTGTAACTTGTGAATCGATTTACATTAAGAATTTGTACATTGTGGTGTAGAAATTCTGTCTACAAATCCAGCTTCGTAGATCTGCTGCAGGTTAACCCGATAATGCAATATAACCAAAACAAAATACTATAACCTACTTCTACTATCAATTTGCGAGAGCTTAAAAGATTTGAGCAAGATCGATCTGAACACATATAACTAGAAGAAGAATCAATACACAATACATAGAAGAATACTTCAGGCAAAGCCTCAGCTAAAAACCCACTATTTGTATTATCATACAAGGTGGAAATATATCAGAATTATACAAAAGCCTTAGCTCTCACAACTAGCCAGCTCTGAGTGCAATCCTCACAGATGCTCACAGGCAAACTTGGCCTCTCACAAGCCTTCTCCTCTACCCTCCAATCTCCTATTCCTTGCGTAGTTTCTCCTGGGTGATCCTCTTCTTACCAAGTGGAACACTGATCTCACACACTGCTCTAACACATTGTCAGAACTGCGTAATCCTCAAGGAATGATTCCTTGATTGCATGCATGAGTTTTCTTTATAAGAGAACACATGAAACTGATAGTACATTGTCTCCGTCTTTAATCTCAACTAGGTATTTCTCAAAAATAGACATACATGAGTTACTGATGAGGGAATCTTTAGTTATCTGGAGTACACTAGTTGAGTGCATGCATGCATCAACTGACTGATAACTCACAATTAGTTCCTCAAATAGTTTGGAACTAATTTAACTGGACTTAACTCAGTAAACTGAGCTAACTAATTATAACTCAAATATAACTCAATCTTATCTCCTTAATTAAGGGATAATCTCCTTAAATTAAGGGATAATTGTTGCATGAATTCAGAAAGACTTCTAACTTGAATTTCTCCAACTAATTAATCCAAGATGAATTAATTAATTATTTTCAAGCAGTTGGTGAGAATAAATTCGAATTTTAATCCAAGGACAAATTAAAATTGGAATATTCTTGTTGCCACATTTCAACACTCCCTGTCAACAAGAAAGGGATTATCTGTCACCCCAATCCTCTCTCTATGGAAATCGAATTTACATTTTGACAATGCCTTTGTCAAAATGTTAGCATCCTGCTCCTCTGTTGAAATATACTATAGAAACATGATCCTCTTTGCTACATAGTCTCTGAGATGATGATATCGGATTTCGATGTGCTTGGACCTATCATGAAATACCAGATTCTCATAGAGTTTGATACAACTCTGATTATCACAATAGATCACAGTTGGATCCATCCTCTGATCAAACAAACCAACTAGGATTTCTCGAATCCAAATGGCCTCACATGCTGCCTGACTTGCAACCATGTATTCTGCCTCTGCCGTGCTGAGTGCAACCGACCTTTGTTTCCTGCTGTACCAAGAAACTTTCGCTGACCCAAGGTTGAAAATCCCTCCTGATGTGCTCTTCCAATCTGATGGACTCCCTGCCCAATCTGCATCAACGAATCCCTATAGCTTCACTCCCTTTGTCCGTCTATACCATAATCCATACTGAGATGTGCCTCTGAGGTATCTCAATACATGCTTTGTTGCCTTCCAAAACATATTGGTAGGTTGAACCATCGCTTGACTTAACTGGTTCACCGCATAGCATAAATATGGTCGTGTGTTCACTAATTACATTAGTGAACCCATAAGCTGCTTGTACACAGTAGCCTCTACTGCTTCTCCTGAAGTAGCATCCTCCTTCCTCTAGTTACCTGCTAGAGGAGTCTGCATGGGCTTGCACTTCTCCATGTGGAATCTCCTGAGTATCTCGTTGACATACTTGCCTTGAGACACAAACAACTCCCCATCCTTCTGCCACACTTCCATGCCAAGGAAGTAATGCATGAGATCCATGTATTTCATCTCGAATTTTCTTGCAAGGTCCTCCTTGCAAGACATGATCAATTGATCATCACCTGTCAATATGAGATCATCAACATAAAGTACAATGATCAACGACTTACCTTTCACCATGATGTGGTACAGGTTCGCATCTGCTTCACTCTTTGTGAAGCCCAACCCAGTGAAGTAGTTGTCTATCCTGGTGTACCAAGCACGAGGTGCTTGCTTCAACTCATATAATGCTCTCTTGAGTCGGCACACATGCAACTCACGATTGAGAGTCTCAAAAACTTTTGACTGCTCTATGTACACCTCTTCCTCAATATGGCCATTGAGGAATGTAGTCTTCACATCCATTTAATGGATCTTCCAACCCATCTATGCTAATAGTGCCAACATAGATCTGATAGATGAGTACCTTGCGACAGGAACAAAAGTCTCATCATAGTCAATCCCCTCGACCTGTGAAAAGCCATGGGCAACAAATCTTGCCTTATGCTTCTCCACACTACCATCAAAAGCTTGCTTTACCTTGAAAAGCCAACAGGAACTCATAACTGACTTGTTGTTTGGTCTTGGAACCATGTCCCAAACACTGTTACAAACTATCAAGTCATACTCCTCCACCATAGCATCAATCCAAATCGGCTGCTGCATTGCTTCCTCAAAGGAAGATGGCTCGGTCTCAACACATTCCCCAACAAGGGCCATGTATCCAATGTACCTCTCAGGTGACCTCCTCTGTCTACGCTGAGAAGATGGTTCTCCCACATTCTCTCTTGCATCCTTCAACAATCTGTCAGCTTCTCTTGTGCGCTTATGTCCATCTCTGGAAGACTTTGCTTGAGTGGATGTCTCCACTCCTGAAACCTCTGCATGTGGTTGCTCCACATCAGTCTGAGGCTCCTCCTCCTTAGGAACCAATAGTTCCTCCATAGCCTATAGTTGAAGCTCCCTCTCAAGGGAAAATCGCATGGCCTTCTGCTCATCAAACTTGAGATCTCTGCGAACCAATGTCCTCCGACTGGTAGGCAGGTACACCCGATAGTTGTGAGGTGTATCAGTGTACCCCACAAATATCCCAACTTTGTTGTTGGCTCAAGCTTCTTCTGTACATCCTTTGTCAGATGGCAATATATCGATGAGCCAAAGATCCGGAAGTGAGCGACATCTGGTCTCTTACCGGAGAAAGCTTCCTCTGGTGTCTTTATCCCAAGTATGCGATGAGGGCTTCTATTCTGCAAATAGACCGCTCTGTTTCATGCCTCAACCCACAAGTGAAGTGGTAGGCCTTGGTCATGCAACATCGCCCGTTCTGCCCCTACAATCGTTCTGTTCTTCCTCTCGACCACCCCATTCTATTGTGGGTTATGAGGTGCCGTCAACTCTCATTTAATTCCTTCCACTGCACAGAAGTCCTTAAACTCTTGAGAGACATATTCTTCATCGTTGTCGCTTCTTAAGGCCTTGATCTTCTTCCCTGACTCTTTCTCGACCAAAGATTTGAACTCACAAAACTTTGTGAAGGTTTGGTCCTTCTTCTGCATGAAATAAATCCAGCATTTACGAGAATAATCATCAACGAAAATCACATAATACCTTTTCTTTGCTGTGGATTTCATCGAGAATGGTCCATGCACATCAGTATGAACCCACTCTAAGATAGCCTCTGCTCGACTGTCTCGATCATGAAAGGAAGACTTGGTGTACTTTCCCAAGGTACAACCTTTGCATGTGTCAACTTGCTCAAGTTTACCTATGGGAAGTCCTATAGATATCTGTTGCATTATCTTCAAGGCCCCATGATGCAAATGGCCCAACCCCCTATGCCACAACTCGCCAATGTCTTGGCTGTGCACCAATTTTGCTTTTGTACTCAATGCTGCACAATCACCTACCTCTAGTTTATAGATATTCTTCACTTGAATACCAATCCTCTTGGTCTGACCCATGGCTATGTGTCTTAGGAACGCCTTTCCTTTACTGAAGATAACATCGTAGCCTTTGTCCTCCAACATCACGACCGATACCAGGTTCTTCTTCAGTCCAAGCACATACTTCACATCTGTCAAGGTGAAAGGAGCTCCATGCTCCCTCTAAAAAGCAACCGTGTCCACTCCTGAAACACTATACTTTGCGTCGTCACCCATCTCTATGCGCATCTCGAGGTCTTTCTCCTCCAAGGTACTGAATAAAATTTTATCACTAGTCATGTGGAATGAGGCTCCACTGTCAAGATACCAAACACAACCCATCATCGATGACACCATGCATGTGATGAGGGTAAATTACATTTCAAACCGAGAGGCTAATGCCTCACCTTCTGATCCTTTCGAGGATCCCTTCTTGGAATTCTTCGATGGGAAATTAGTCACATAATGTCCCATCTCGTGACAATTAAAGCATCTCACTTTAGACTTTTCACCCTTCTTCCCTCCATGAGAAGAATTCGATTTGGAATGAGAAGCCTCCCCCTTCCCTTTCCTTGCCTACTTGCTAAGGCCATATTTTCTTCATCATCATTCTTTGATGAAGAACCATCTCGTGTGCTCCTCATGATCTCCTCCTGCATTAGATGTGACCACATTCATTCCCAATCTGGTAGTTTCTCCCTTCCATTCACAGAGTCCTGGTAGCTATTCCAACTCTTTGGAAGTCCGATGAGAGCGAGGCTTACCATATCATCAATGGAAGTAGTTATTCCCACATTTCCAAGCTCATCTCTGCAAGTTGTGAGCTTGTTCAGATATGTGGAAATAGTATCACCCTTCTCCATCTTGATTTTTCGAAGCTTATCCTTGAGCACCAATTTCCTCTGGTCGCTACTGTTCTGGTAGAGGTCCTTCAATGTCTTCCACATTGAAAATGGAGTATCCTTCCCATGGAGACTCGAGATAATATGGTCTCAAACTCCCTCTAGGATGATCTGTCTCGCCTTTGCCACACACTTCTTCCACTCTGCCAACTCTTGTGCATTAGTTTTAACCGGCTTTGGGATTTCTTGATCAATGAAATCCTTCAAGCCATTGACTTCTAATACAACCTCCATTCTATCTTTCCATGATATGTAATTCGAGCTGCCTTCCAAGGCATACTCGAGTCTCAAGCCATAGAAGGCCATTGACCAACCTAAAGTATGATATGAATTCGATTTGCACCCACAACCCTAAACTTCAAACTTCGAATTCTCTTCTTAGTATATTGTTCACAGCTCTGATAAACTTGGCTCTGATACCATGTAGAAATTTTATCTACAAATCTAGCTCTGTAGATCTGCTATAGGTTAACCTAATAATGCAATATAACCAAAGAAAAATACTATAACCTACTTCTATTATCAATTTGTGGAAGCTTAAAAGATTTGAGCAAGATCGAGTTGAACACATATAACCAGAAGAAGAATCAATACACAATACACAGAAGAATACTTCAGGAAAAGCCTCAGCTAAAAACCCCATTATCTGTATTATCATACAAGGTGGAAATATATCAAAATTATACAAAGCCTTAGCTCTCATAGCTAGTTAGTTCTCAGTACAATCCTCACAGATGGTCACAGGCAAACTTGGCCTCTCACAAGCCTTCTCCTCTGCCCTCCAAGCTCCTATTTCCTTACGCAGTTTCTGCTGGGTGATCCTCCTGTTACCAAGTGAAACATTGATCTCACACACTGCTCTAACACACTGTCAGAACTGCGCAATCCTCAAGGAATGATTCCTTGATTGCGTGCATGAGTTTTCTTTATAAGAGAACACATGCAACTGATAGTACAATGTCCCTGTCTTTAATCTCAACTAGGGCTTTCTCATAATAGACATGCATGAGTTACTAATGAGGGAATCTTTAGTTATCTTGAGTACACTAGTTGAGTGCATGCATGCATCAACTGACTGATAACTCACAATTAGTTCCTCAAACGGTTTGGAACTAATTTAACTGGATTTAACTCAGTAAACTGAGCTAACTAATTACAACTCAAATATAACTCAATCTTATCTCCTTAATTAAGGGATAATCTCCTTAATTTAAGGGATAAATGTTGCATGACTTCAGAAAGACTTCTAACTGGAATCTCTCCAACTAACTAATCCAAGATGAATTAATTAATTATTTTCAAGCAGCTGGTGAGACTAAATTCGAATTTTAATTCACAATTTTAAATCAAGGACAAATTAAAATTAGAATATTCTTGTTGCCACATTTCAACATGTGGTTTCAATCGTTATGTGATTTTTCCATTCTCTTTTATGTTCTTGTTGTATCGGCTTCAAAGCCCACAAAGGAACATGTCAATTGCATTATGCAATAGTGATTCCCTACTATTTATAATGATTTGAGTGTTGTTACAGAGATAGAGCTTGTTTGTAAAAAAAAAATCTATTTGATTGTTTGTTTGATTGGAAAATTTAGCATTGCAAACCCCAATGAAGAAAGGCAAGCGAAATCATTCACTATATTAAGGATCAAGTTAGGGATGTTGGGAGTCGATTTGGGAATGGGTCGAGTCGATTCAGCTTCCCCGAAATCGTAGAATAGAAATTTGAACGCGCGTTGCAAAATTGTTTTATAGCGAGAAACACTACCAAATCATTATGTAGCGACCGCACAATTAATTAGAAACTAACTCTACCAAATCATTTCGTAGCGACTAATATTTTTATTTTTATTTTTGGAGGACTTCGTTTCGGTTTGAAATCCCCTTTTGGCCTGCCTATTGCACCAATATGCTTATTCTTATTCATAATCATATTCTTATATTAAATGTATATGTTAAATGTTTAATGAAATATTGTTGAATTGGATGAAATACGAAGCTATGTCTGGAGTTGATTAGTGATATTGGCACGGGTGTGAGTTGGGTACCATCAAGTGGTATTAGAGCCAAACAATTCGGAAGCAAGTAAAGTTCAGAGTTCGCGGCAGAAGCATGGAGCAAAATCAAAATTAGAAATTTGATTGAGGTAAATTTGGTTTTGTTTTCAATTTGTGGTGAATTTTGAAACTAACAATTGCTTGGTTGAAGTTCTAAAGTTTAAAGGAAATAGTGGAAGTTTATGAAATGAAATCTATGTTGGGAGGAAGTAGATTAGATTTGTTTTGAAGATAAGAAAAAGTTTTGAGTGTAAGGGAATTGAAGAATGCAACATTAAAGGTAGAGTCATTAAGAGAAGCTACAATAGTAAGATATGTTCAAACAAATATTTGGACGATGAGTTGATGACTATAGATAAGAACAAATAGAGTCCTTGATGAATATGACAATGAACCTTGTAACAGAGAGGGAGGACAAGTGAATTTCTCAAAGGAGAATGGTGAGTAGTTGAATGTAGAAATCAGAGGAGCCGAGAGTGCTTCGATGAGGATTCTAGGGGAAGGAGTCAACATAAATACCAGGAGAAGACTAGGCATGGAAGAGCTTCGTATGGAATTTACAAACAGGTTGATGGAGTCAACTTGTTGTAATGGTTTGTTTGCTGCTTACAGTGAGTAGGGAGAAGTTCATAGAAGAAGGAGATTTATGACTACTGAGAGTCATAGTAAAGGTTCAAAGAGAATCCATAATAGATCAAGTTAGGACAAAATTGATAGAGAAGTAGTTGAAATTAAATTACAACTAGAGATGATGAGAGGATTGCTACAAACATATGAGGAAGACAAGGGTTACATATGGACTCTCTAGAAGAAAGTAAAATGGAATTTTTTGTAGGTGAATTTGAGACATAAATCAAATGCTCAGTTGATGGAGAAACTCAAGGAGTTTGAACAAAGGTTAAATGTTAATTCAAGAAGAGAAATGGAGCAACAACATAGACAATTGTTGAAGATATTATATGTGAGCCAGAACAAGGATCAGATCTTGAAGACAATGATGAAGATGTTAGGATGAGACCTTTTGAGAGTCTCACAAGTTGTGTGGACAATCAACATATGATGTCTGAGATGTAAATGGAGGATACATGCCGTGATGATTTTGATTTTAACCATTGGTGTATGAATGCAGGAGTTTTTCCAGATGAAGGACAAAGCATTGATTTTGTTTTATGTAGAGAAGAGGAACAATCACTAAGTATTGTTATACAGTCTAGAAGAAAGAGAGAGGATATTCACAATGAAGAGTATGTGCCATGGACAAATGCAGTCGTGGAAGAACAACCTAGGGTTGATGAACACGCGTGTGGATATTAATGATGAAGTTGTTATAGTGGATGAAGCGAATGAAGATTTGATGGGAAACTTGGAAGCTTTAGCATTGCATGAGGGAGAGATGCTGGAAGCAACAAAGGACACTTCAAAGTCTCGTATTCTTAAAATAGATAATTGGTTTGTGTATGCATATGTGCCGAAAACAACGAAATGGTTTGGAAATACTTCAATTAATGAAGTACAAAAACCATTGGGAGAGGACCTGCAAGATTGCAGAGGAGTAAGCATGGAAAACATTGTAGTTGAATTGAAATTTTTAGAAGTTTGGTTGAACAATACAAGGACGGAGAGTATAGTGAATTGCAGTAGTCCAAGAGATGATAAGGACATGTTTCCCATGGAAAAAATGCAACAACAAGGAGACAACAAAGATGATGAGTTCCAACAAAAAATACAGAGAGTGGTGAAAGCAACTTCAAGCAATTTTTATCTTGATATGTTAGTGGAGGACAACAATGAATTTCATCCAGGAAATAATGGTTTGTACCAGCCAGAGGATAATTTGGATACATAATAGAGAGAACAAAGAAGTTGGTGTTGAAGAAGCATCAACAAAAGAGGTATGTAGGGTAGGGCAGAATAAAGGACAACATATTGCAAATAGTAGAACAACTTTTCATCAACAAAGAAGGAAGAGGAATACAACATAAAACATGGAAACCTGGAAGGATGAAGAAGAAAAGAGTAGAGCAATGGAATGAAAAGGAGAAGGACCAACTACCACATAAATTTTCGGATCGAGGAAGATTCACTTCATCAACACATGGTCAAGAGACCTTGAATGTTTTCCACCTTGGGAATCTGATGCAGGTGCATAGGCTGAGCACAAAATTTGACAAAGATTGGACAAGAGCTTACCAGTGTGATAAGATGGTCATGTGGTAATGCTAGGAAAAAATTTAAATCTTAAGAAATTATGAATACTTAATTTAGGAGTAGGTTTTGATTTTAGTCATCTTGAGAAGTTATTTTTTATTGTAAAAGAAAAAAAATAGTTCTTAGTTTCCCTTATTTTGTGGAGAAGGGGAAATGATTCACACTTTGTGACTCTTGGTTGTCATAGTCAATTTATTTTGGGAAACAGTAAGAAAAGAGTGTTTGGGAAGTTCCTGAGGTGAGGAGGAGAAGAAGAGAGAAAGAGGAGAAGAGAGGAGAGAGAGGAGAAGAGAGGAGAGAGAGGAGAAGAGAGGAACTCATTGTTTCTCTATGTAACTACAATTCTAAAGTTTTGCAAATTCATGTACCTTCGAATCTGTGTAAACTGAAAGGTACTTTTGTGTGAATGGAATAATGAACATCAATTGGGTTGTAAGTTGTGTGATTATAAAATGAATTGAAACCTTGTGATTACACTGAATCGATTTATGTTTGTGAACTATTATTAATTGTAGTTTTATTCCTATGTGGTTGATCATTTTCAAAATCATGTAACTTGTGAATCAATTTACATTAAGAATTTATACATTGTGGTTTCAATCGCTGTGTGATTTTTCCATTATATTTTGTGTTCTTGTTGTATTGGCTTCAAAGCCCATAAAGGAGCGTGTTAACTGTGTTTTGGAATAGTGATTCCCTGTTATTTATGATGATTTGAGTGTTGTTACAGAGACAAAGTACCCTGTTTGGAATTCTAGAAAGAAAAACATCTTTGGCTATTTGTTTGATTGGCAAATTTAGCATTGCAAACCTCGGTGAAGAAAGGCAAGTGAAATCGTTCACTATACCAAGGAGCAAGTTAGGGACATTAGGAGTTGATTTGGGAATGAGTCGAGTTGATTCATCTTCCCCGAAATCACAAAATAGAAATTTGATCGCATGTTGCCAAATCGTTTTGTAGTAGACAACACTACCAAATCATTTCGTAGCGATTAAAATAAAATAAAATTGGAGGACTACGTTTCGATTTGAAATCCCCTTTTGGCTTGCCCGTTGCACCAATATTCTTATTCATATTCATATTCTTATATTGAATGCATATGTTAAATGTTTAATGAAATGTTGTTGAATTGGATGAAATATAGAGCTATGTGTGGATTATATTGGTGATATCGGCATCGATGTGAGTTGGGTGCCATCACTATTGGTATCAAAATTTGCAATATGATGATCTTCCAACACATCATAAATTTAGTTGGCGAATTAAGTCGAGATCTTAGTAGAAGGAACATCATGCAAAGTATTAAATTGGAAGATGAAGATTTGTAGTGCTCATAGTTGAGAAGAGTTATTAAGTAACTAGTTATTGGTAGTCTAATTTAACCTACCAACAATTTTTCCAGAATCAAGTGGTATTAGAGTAGGTACGCTCTTTGGAGGAGAATCAAAGCTTACAATAATTCAAGTTTGGATAATCTGACAAGGTAAAATTTGTTTTACTTTTCAATTTATATTGAAATAAAAAATGATGATTATAAGATAAAGTTTTGAGAAAGAACACTGAAGTTCTTTGAGAAATTTTAGATATTGTGTGAAGTATACAAAGACCTAGTGTAGAGCTTGAAGAGCTTACCTGGAATTCGTGGAGCTGGCAAAAATATGGCATGGTGTGTGGTGCATGGATCGAGGTACATAGGTAAGACAAAGACTTGGAGTGTGGAACTTGTGAAGTTGTGGAGTAGATTGAGGAATGCAAAGTGTAGAGCCTGCATAAAGTGTTGAGCTTGGTGCAATGACCACATAGTTTCATGTGTATGTTGAGATGTGACTAATCAATGTGGATCACGGAGAGCTAAAGATGAGCTTTGTTGTAGATTAGAGCAAGTGAAGTGGAGCATAATGTTAATGTCATTTGAAATAGGATTGAGAGACATGACAATTGTTGTTACAAATCACAGATTTGTAGCTAGCAAGAAGGATTGGAGAAATTGCAACAATATATGTTTGAATGAGATCGAACGAGAGGTAAAATTAGTCCTTTTATGTTTTCAACTAAATTGAGAAAGAATTTGTTCATTAAATGTAGTAGCGATGGAAATGGTTACATAAAAGAATAGTAACATAAATTAAAGGTAGTTCTTGAAGAATTATGGAAAAGAACCTTTATAAGTTCTAGTTGAGGTTGGAAGGAGGAGGACTAGTGGATGCTCAAAGGAAGTGAACATCTACAGAAGACTAAGAGGAGTAGAGGAGATCAAGAGGTTCTAGAGGAGAGAACCAAGGATACCAAAAGGCCAGGTTGAGAGATAGCTTGATGAGGTATTGTAACTGGTTAGGGAGTAACTTGTTATTGCAAAGGCTTAGATGCAGTCGACAAGTGGATAGGGTAAAATTCGCAAAGGAAATGAGAAGATGACCACTAAAAATCATGATAAAGGTTCAAGTGCAATCCACACTAGTGTAAAGGAAGATCCCAAAGCAAATGCCATAAGAAGAAGGATGAGTGGTGAGTAGTTTGATAGGGAACTCATTGAGATGAAGGTACAATTGAGTATAGTAATGGAGCTGCTAAAGGAAGGTATGAAAGACCAAAGATGCGGATATGTTCTAGGAATAAGGTGAAGTGGAATACGTTGCAGTTAAAACTAAGACAAAGGATGAATGCTCAGTTAAGGAATTAGAAAATCATAGGACTTGAGCTTAAGAAGAGCTTAATAATAGAAGGAGGAGTTCACTTTTGTGAACTAGAGTAAAGGTTATCCATTGGAGATGATGTTGCTAGGAGACCTTTTGAGAGTCTCATAACTATGTCAAAAGTTCAAAGCAACATGAGGAAAGTTTGATGACAAAGGCATAAAATGAGGCTAAAAAGCCTTATGTTTTTAAAACTAAAAATATGTGTACGATTGCACATTTAGTAGAAGAAACACAATCATTTGAAGTTGTCACAGAGATGAAGGAGGATGAGATCACATTGTCTCATAAGGATAAACAAATGGAGACCCATACATAGTTTTGTAACACAATCACTAAAGGAGAAATTCAAGAACCTATTTGTAAAGAGAACATAACAAAGTTGGCTCATGGAGATAACCAAAGGGAGAACAAAAATAATAAGAAGTATGATTGCACATTTAGTAGAAGAAACACAATCATCTGAAGTTGTCACGGAGATGAAGGAGGATGAGTTGTCTCATAAGGATAAACAAATGGAGACCCATATATAGTTTTGTAACACAATCACTAAAGGAGAAATTCAAGAACCTATTTGTAAAGAGAACATAACAAAGTTGGCTCATGGAGATAACCAAAGGGAGAACAAAAATAATGAGAAACATTAAGATGAAATGTTCAAGCAGTATGATGAGGAGTTAGAGTTGTTGGAAAGGTTTCTGAGAGGACCTGAGCCAAGAGAAGAGATTGTAGCTAAAGATAAAACATGTTCACAAGTGCTTAGCAATGAAGGGATGCTTATAACATCTAAAGAACCAAAGGTAAATTTTAATTTTGAAATTAATTATGAGGTTGCAAGAATTGTTGATGAACATGAAAATGTGATTAAAGAAATAGAAGATTTGAAAATTGAATATGAAATTGAGCCTCAGGTACAACATTGAAAGTAAAAGTTTAGACATTTTGAGGAAGAAATAAGGTACCTAGAAGAATGGTTGAAAAATGATACATGTAGTGAGGATTGCATAGATTTTTTAGACTTAGTTGATTTAGAGGAGCAGATAAAAGTGTCATACAACAATGGCATAAATGAAGAAGAAATGCAATAGTTAGTGGATAACAACAACAAATTTCAGCAAAATGGTAGTAGTATATACCAACAAGAGGATAGTTTGGACAATGTGATTGGTGGATGAGAATTCTAACGGTAAAAATGCCTAAGAAAAGGCATAATGGAGTGAGAAGGATAGTCAGCAGCATAGTGCAATTGAATGTACAAGTTTGCATCAAAAAATCTAATGGAATATTGCTAAACAAAGTTTGACATCCAAGAAGATTAGTTCACCAAAGGTTTATGACCAGGAGATCATAAATTCTCTACCTTGGGAGTCTGATGCAGGAGCATCTCAACTTCCAAGTCATTTTGGAATTTGAGAAGGAATTCTAATTCTTTGATGTAAAGAGTTATATATTCTAAATTGATAAATGAATTCCTAGAAAGGATAAGTCACAATCTAGAAGATAAGCTTGGATAAGACAGTGAGATCCTCATAAAGATAAGATTGAATAGATAAGATTTTTAGCAAGCATATATGCCTTTTGAGGCATGAGAGATTAGGGAATAAATCATGGAGTGATTTTAGGATCTAGAAAAATATGCTTTGTTTCTAAATTATATCTATCATTGTAAACCTGCGGGCATCAAGATGGCCAAAAGGAATGTGAAATCAAGCCATAGAGAAGAACTATTGTTTCTGAGTGTATGTATATACAGATTATGTTAAATGAAATATTCATATATTCTAGGTATGAATTGTCTATGCTCATGATCAATGAAGAATCCATGTACATGTGAAACCTGGAATTGGTACAATTTCAATGTGCATTTGTAATTGGTGTTAAATGAAAATACGCCTGATCTAGGTGGATGTTGGTGGCCACCCACCTATCCCATTTGGACCCCCACAATTGTCTCTTTCAACTTTTCCAGTTTCCTAAATTGTAGCACATTTTACTATTTTTAGCCGTTTTTCGGGTCCTGAACTTCCGGAGCTGTTTTGAGGCCCTAAACGACGTTTTTTGGGAAATCTGGGGGCAACATGGGTCCATGGACCGATGTTTCCCTTTCCAAAGTGGTATTTCTCGAATATATCTTTCTAACGAGCTATCATACGCGTCAAACGGAGATCGTATGCCAAAGTTACGACCCCGGGAAATTGATGTACCAATTTACCCAAAACGGGGCCCACAATTTGGTGTTTCATCTTCTAGGGTTTAGGTTTCGGAATGTGAAGGGTTTTCCATTGTTTCTCAACAATAAATAGGCCTTCGAGCCTCATTGTAATACAGTTCGGAACAGTTCAGAGGCATGTAGCCGCACATCTCTTCTCAGAGATAAGCTACCATCGCCCTAGCTGATTTATTTCCAATTCTGGTTGTAAGCATATTTCGGTATTTTCCATTAATGAAATGAAGCATTGTTTCCGCTGCAACTGTTTATTTATGGTTATCCCATCTCTGTATTTATGGTTATCTCTGTAATCTATTGCGTTCCTGTTTAAATCCGGATCAACACCCAAATTGAAATTTGTGTTGTGGCTTGGACTAATATTTCCAATCAGTTGAAGGTAAATGATAATAATGCAATTGTGTTGAGATCTGGAGATTTTAATGTAAGGTGAAATTGCCCATCTAGACCATTGAGCAAGTTGTGGTTAATTTTTTACCAAATCGTGGGAGTTTATTCATATTGTGGTGAATTGACACTTAGAAAAGTAAACTAGTATTTGCACATAATGTGCAAAGAAAATCCGACAACCTTTAACGGAGGGGAGTGTGTGGAGGGGGAGGGACACCTATTCAGATTCTATTAGGGACGACGAATCTGAACAATGTCGTGAAGATAACCCTCACCATAGAAAATCCTTCGGCTTAACTACAAAATTATTTACACCCATGTCATGGTCAAGACAATAATGAGGAATCACCATTGGAGTTGCGTTGAGGAGCTTATGCTTCTGAGGTTTAATGAATAAATGGTTTGGGTTCTTTGTCCAATTTGAAATTTCAATTTTTTGTATTATATTTGTTGTGTATCCAAACTATAGTAATCCATTTCCATATCTCGTTGATGCCATTAGTTCTTGAGAAATGGTTCAGAGGTATCAATGGCAAGATTAAACCCAATTGATGTGCGTTGGAGAGGATACTGATAAGAGATGTGAATTTCCCTTTTTGACGATGTGCTAATGGGATATGTTGATGTGAATCTCAAATATTTGAAGATTGAATGTGGATGGAAATTTTTTTTACTATTGCTTTTAAAATTTGCAATATGGTGATGCTCAAGCACATCATGAATTTAGTTGGTGAATTATGTCTAGATCTTAGTAGAATGAACAACACGTAGAGTATTAAATTGGAAGATGAAGATTTGTAGTGCTCACAGTTAAGAAGGGATGCTTTTGGTAAGTAACTAATTGTTGGTAGCTTTATTAAACCTACTAGAAATTTTTTCAGCATCATGATGTGAGGTAAACATTAACTTTTCTTGTTGGTCCATACCTTAAAGGTTTCCTCAACAAGGGTTCATATTTTATTTTAATCCATAGTTGATCTTATGGTTGAAGGCTTGCCCTTTGGAGGGATCTTTTCTAATAGGACCTGGTCACATAACTTGTTTTTATTAGATAATAAGGCAATTTAATTTCCAAGATTGTACTTTCTTGCCCTAATCCGCATGCACTAAATAACCAACTTAAGAGGATCATTCATTTTGACCTCATTAAGTCCTAGTGGAGATAAGACATTTTCTCTAAATCCCTTTGACCTACTTTGTGGTCAATAGTTTATAATTATCGTATCTCATCTTATCTTATCTAAATCCAACAACCAACCATTTTTTTACAAAATTCCAATTCTTGTCATTTTATTTATTTATATTATTAAAAAATCCATATAAATACAAAAATACAAAATACAAAAAATAATATAAGAGATAAAAATACCAAAAATAATTTCATCTCAACATTGGCATCATGGGTTTTATATATTTCTAAGAAACATCTAACATTCTAAGACAAATTTGTCCTCTTAATTTGTTCATTAGTTTGCTCTAACATCATTCTTAAGGGTTTCTCGTGGTCTTCTCAATCTAGAACAAAAATACAACCATCTTCTACAAGGATATGTTAAGCCCTATCCTATAGTTTGAAGGAAATAAGGTGAGCTATAACCATATTAACCCTAGTTTTCCTTACGATTGATTACATATTCATTTTATTTAGAAATTTTTCAACCTCCCAAAGTGTTGGAAAGCATTATATTTTGATTTGAAGGAAATCCAGGCTTAATCTTACCGGGATCAACCCTCCAATTTATGCAATTTCTATTTCATATTGTTGTACATTTATATTTTAGGCATAATATGTTGCTTGGTTATTATTTCATTAAAATTTGAGAACTTAAGCATTAACACTTGTGGATACTTAAGCCTAATGTGTTCCCACACTCCTCGGTGTCTTGAAAGACACTCTAAACTTGTGTTTCCTACAAATTTTTATTATTTACAGGTGCAGGACGTACTAAAAAAAAACAAGCTTATCCTCTTTCTGGTCATTCGACCAAGAAGAATTCAAAGAGAGATCATCTTACCTTGTGTATGCACCCTTACCTCAACGTGTGACATCAAAGGTAGTATTTATTTGAGGTATTTCACTCTTTCTCAGGTGTTGGTTTGCATTTTCTATGTTATTCATTCATATATCAGATTTAACACTTGTGTTTGATTAACTCTCAACCTTTATCATACTTAGGGTTTCTAGGGATTGGTCTACTAACTTCTTGGTGAAGCAATCAAGGTATTGGGGTACTCCATGTGTCATTGTACGAATTGGCCTAAAGTGAGAGGAGATTGTACTAAGGTGACAGTGGGCATATCTCATGTGTGCTTATAACTCAATACCTTGACTGAACCTTACCGGGGCTACTAATCCTTGTGGTAACATTGCTCACTCAAGTTGTAAATATAAACTGGCGAAGATGGTAGTGGAGATTTGTTGTTTTATTTTGTATTATTTGTATTTTAATTTATTAATGTGACATAAGTTGCTCGATTATGTGGCCCTTAATTGCTTGTACATATAGCCTTATTTAATCGTGTCAAGTATGCTAAAGCTTGTTTATTAGCACAATCACATTAAAGGTGGTTGGTATATGCACCATATTCACATCTTATTTTTAATGTGGTTTATATAGGTATCATATTGATAACCTTTCACCGAATACACAGTCTCTAATTTAAATATCTCTGTTACTTTTATGTAATATTATCATTAAAAAATAATCTTAACTAAAGAAAATTGAATTAGATTAGGGATTCCTCCCCGTGATTGAAACTCATCATCATAAGCCATGATGACCAACTTTCAATTTTCTCGACAATAACAAAGATTAATAAATAAATATGTGTTTTACACATTTAAATGGAAATAAAACAATTATTTATTTGCGAAGAATTGAGTAATCAATAAGAATAAGAATAGATAAATGTGAGCAACAAAAGAAAACTAAATCAACGAGGGTTTCTTCCATGTAATTGGAACTCAACACAATAATTCTTGAATTTAAGCCTTATAGTAACATGGTGAGGTAAACTGGAGTCATAAATCCAACAACTTCCATGTTGTTTGCCACAAGTTCTACTATTAGAAGAGGAATTATAGATTTTAATAGAAAAGGAAATATAATCATATACATAATTTCTTCTTAATGGTCGAGGTTGAGAATGGTTGCACATTTTGTTGATTTATGCAATGAAGTGGCCAAATTTCTCTCCCTACAAGAGCACGTGTGTAGGGGCACAAGTATGGAATGGAAGAGAAAAAAAGTTAGATTAGAAGAGCTTGGAGAAATGAAAATTGAAATGGAAACTACACATACACTTAACCAAGGTTAGAAACACTTAAAATTATAAGTAAAAAAAATGAAATAGCAAAAGAAAAAATGGTCAAAATTAGGTTTTGAGTTTGATCTCATCCATGCGTTCATTAAATCTTGGTCATCCACATAATATTTATTATTAATAGAACTTATATTCCAACTTAGGGATGCCTACTAATATAATTATTATTTTTCAAAATAAAATACTCAATTTTTTTATTATTATTATTTTTTTGTTAAATTGATTGTTTTTAATAAATTAAATTCATTTTAACAATAAATTTATTAAAAATGGATAAAAAATAAAATTATATTAATCTAAGTGGGCTTAACAATTAAGAGCATGTGTTTCCTCCTAAAAATTCATAGGTTCAAATCTAGAGGGGTTAGAATATGTATACCTTCACAGACTTTAGCAATCAATATACCAATATCTCGCTTAATTGTGAACTTAATATTATTTTTATATATTCTCGTATATTTATTTTTATAATAATTTTCCATTTTTTTACCATTTTCATTCACACTACATATATGTCTACTTTTCAAAATATATATTGATAGACATATGTCACGTCATTACGCTTTTATTTGACACACATTTCATGTTGGGTTATTAAAAGAAAAAGAAAAAAATCACCCCACAACACAATAAAACCAAATCCACTTTTGGAACAAACACATCAATAACATTTTGTAATTCTACACTATCAAATAAAATATACAATCCCTCATAGTCTTCTACATTAAATATCAAATGAAGTATGTAGTCACTTAGTCTTTTAACCTTCATAGAGAAACACATAATCTTTATCTGCAGTGAAATGAGACTACCAATTAGGTAGGTTTTTTTTTGTAAGTTAATAATATTTGTATTACAAAAAATGTATAGAGTTTACATGCTTGGAGAGTCTTGGCCAACTAACTAATCTATTGAGCCAGAAGCAAAACAGGTTAGTTCCACAAAAATGTTACAAGTAGGACCATATGCCCTTGTGAGGAAAACCATATGACCTTCTCGATAGTTTAGAACATAAAAAAGAAACATGGAAACAATAGAAGGATAATAGCCTCAAAATGACTTGAGTCGCAATGATAGCCTGAGCATTACAAAGTTTTATGTGTCAAGGCTCTCCTCACCATGCTTGAGCTCAGTTGGATCTTTCGATTCCACTAGCATTGGTCTATAGTAGTCATCGTCATCATGCAAAGGGTGCTTAACTAGTAGAGGGTGCCCAGTTAGTGGATGGTGCATTGTTGGTGAAGAATGAATACCTACACTATGGCCTCTGGTTTGTGCTTCTTTGATGCCAGACATGTAGGTATCCATAAGAATGTCCTCCATTACGATTTGTTGTTGTTGAGCGTTGGATGAGGATTGGCCCTCAATGCTACACATATTCTGCCTCTAAGGTCCAGTGTTTTGCAAGGTTGAATCTATGACCTTTGAGAGGCAGAACTATTTGCAGGTGAGGAAGGATTTAGGAGTTGGAGAACCAAAACATCAATAATAGTTCACAATGTTGCCTAAGCATGACTCATGTGAAAGTCAAGGTCCAAAACACGACCCTCTAGCACCATTGTAACATCTTCCTGATCTCTGAGGTGAGACCCAACAAATTATGAAGAACCCATAGGTTGTTGTCGATGTTACCGAGATCTTATGCCTCCAAGTCTACACTAAGCATTGATATCGCCAGGGGATGTTGTCATCAAAGAGTTATGTTCCTTTCCCATGCCAAGGAGGGAGAGGTGGTCTGCCTCTAACTTTTATTCATCTTCAGGGTCTACCACACTCTCTCACCATAGCCACAACGTTCGTTGCTAACACCTCTGACCTTCTATTGCTACTGCTTCAACATTTTACAATCAATATCTCTTCCTTCTATTACCAACACCTTCGACGCTCTTAACATTCTCCTTGAGCATACCATTACAATGATAAGGTAGATGAGCGTACCAATCTTTATTGGGTCATAAATGTTGAGGTAATGGTAGCATGTGTGATCCAAAATGGATCCAAGAACTCTCTAAGTCTTCAAAAATAGTTTAAAAGGTCAAAACAAATGCATGGGAAGAACCCTTGGAAACATCGGAAAACACTATCGAGAGGCGAAAAACACAAGAAAATAGTGAAAACAGAGTTATCGGCAGTTTGAACAGTGAATGCACAGGAGCCGTCAGATCTGGCCGATCAACGGTCTAGATCTGATCGGCAAATCGCAATTGGCAAAGGCTATCAGAGGTTATCAACAGAGACCATATGGAACTTGCGATGGCGATCGATGGAGTCAATGAGGACCGTCGATCAAGTGCCCAGATTGATGGCCCACGTTGCATCGCAGTATCTTTATCGACAAATACAATGGAGCAGGGCTATATACATATACATGTATGCGATGCAATTGTCGGACCCGATAACAATTATAAACGATGTTTGATATGATTTGAGATTCGGAAAACAAAGTTTTCCTTTATAAATCACATTTTCGTTGAATAAATGAAAAACCAAAGAAAATGCGTTGATGCGATATTACGGACCCGAAAGGGTTTATTAATAATGTTACCTATGATTTGAAGTCTGATAAGTGGGATTTTCAATGTTTTTAAAGTATTTTCAATACAAAGGGAAATCACGAGATGAGCGGGATTTCGGGCGGGCCAAGGGCTGTAAGTGGTTTGGGCCGGGCTCCGCCCGATCCCATATAATGGTTACCACATGTCCAAGCTGAGGAGGAGAAAACCACCCTCATTGGGCGGTTAACCTCCGTACAAAAGAGCCGCCCGAAATGAACCACAACCGTTGGATTTGGATATCCCAGATCAATGGCGATATCGCTACAAAAGGCAGACTTGATAAGAGAATAGAGCAGATTTGAGGACTTTTGAAGTCTGATAAACAATGTTTTTGGTGGATTTTCACAGTTTTGAATGCGTTTCTCTATGTTAACAGCAACCGACCGTTTCAGGGATTTCAAAGGCCCGATGCACTCATCCGTTGCAGAACAGGTGGCCACCTCCCCTAAAGGCATTATGCCATGTTTGCAAACGCTTAGAAGAAGGATTCAAGTGGATAGAAGGCTGGGAGATAGAAATTCGAGAATAGGAAATGAATAGACAACACAGATTGGCTTTAAAGCCATAGAAAACAGAAGACAGAGGCAAACAGTGCCAAGAGATAAAGCAAAGATAGAGACAGAGAGTGATAGAGTGAGTCTGTGTACTCAGAGAGGCTTGAGAGGCTTAAGTATAAATCTTGCTGTTGTATATGTTGTGTGTTGAGACTCAAGTTGACCTCACACTATTGTAAAACTTTGTTCTGGAGACATAATAGAGAGGTCACCACTGAATGCTGTGTTAGAGTCGGTCTGGTCAGTCCTCCGTCAGAGATCAAAACTCTTTATGCATTTCATTTTTAGGTGTCCCGCTCCATTCACTCAGTTGCATTCCGCTAGGGGCATGCCATAATCTGACGGAAAAGGTCATGCTAGTCATTTCCCCTCATGTCTGCTCCTGCTGGCTTAGGTCTTTTGTCAATGATCACTAAAGTTCATGATAGTCAAGGTCTGGTCCTTTAATGGACAAAAGTCATTTTCGATCATTAGGTCTAGGGATTAATCAATTTGGTATTCAACCAAAGCCATGCAGGCCAGAGTGAGGCCCTTACAAAGTTATGATTCAGAGAGTTTCATCGTCATGTGGATAGACTTCGACTCTTCTTCAAAACTCTGTTTTGAAGAAAAGTCAAACAATCTCATTTGTGATAAAATTTTCAAAAAAGTCGTCAGTTGATTTCTTCAGGTGCAGTCATGGTTTCCGTGGCCAAATGTCCTGTCGTGCAGTCCCTACAAAGAGTGCTGAAAATTTCATCATTTGAGCTAAAATTTCAAAGGGAAAGTGAAAATCAGTGTGCTTTAAAGTCAGTGAAAAAGTGTCAAAAGATAACATTAGAAAAATGGGTTTTTGGAGAAGCAAAAATTTAACCCATGACTTCAAAGTCTTTATATACAAGTTTCCACCAAAATCAAAGTCATTGTGCAAATCAAGTTCATAGGGAGACATTGCAAAGTGTTTGAGTGTGCATCATGCGTGTTTGGAGCAAAGTTGGAGGCAATTTTCAGGGTGCGGCGCATATACACAGGGGTGCGGCGCACACAGAGGGCGCGACGCACACAGAGCCACCCCTGAGTGCATTTTTTCAATGGGCGCAGCGCACACCCAGGGCGCGGCGCACACCCACAAAGGGCCAAAACCATGCCAAATTTCCTCAAATTTCTTGTGAAGCCCCTCAAATTGAAAGGTAGGCTCTATGACATGACTTGTTCATCAAAGTTTATAAATGATATGGTGGTTTATGGCTATGTTTGAATGCAACAAAACTCATAAAATCAACCACAAGAAAACACCAAAGGCCATTGTTGCTAGGGTTGCATAATTGTTGTATTGAGGCCAAGGTTCCATTTTCACCCACCATTTTTCCCTCACCTACCATTTTTCCCTATCCTCCCTTTCTCATTTTTCCTATTATCCCTACCCTAAAACACTATCAAACCCTATTCCCTTTCCCCTCCTTTTATTTGTCAACATAAAACCCCAAAAACCTAGTCAAAACCCCAAAACCCTACCCTATTAAATACCCAAACCCCCTACATATTCCTAAACAAACTTCTCCCCATAACCCCTATTCCCATCATATTACTCCCTTCCTAATACTCCCTTTTTTATTGTTCCCCTTGGTGACAGATTTCACAAAAGCACCCAGCTTCAAACCATCATCAAAGGGAAGCCTAAGTACAGTACACATAGCAGTCATGGCATCACAACATTCATCAGAGTATGAGATGGAGACACAAAGTGACTCATCCTCGGAAGAGCAGGCTCCCAGGAGACATCACAAGAGTGGCAAACATGTTAGGGATGAGCCCACTACCTTGACTGAATTACAAGCATGCCCTCTTGCCATGTCATGTTTCCAGCACCTACCATGTTTTGAATTTTGTCAAAGGGTGGCTAATGTTAGAGTTCATCATGAGTTGGCCCGTCTTTTTGTGCTTCATCTACATGGAGGTCAGTCTATCTTGGCCGGGGTCACCTTCACATTGACACCCGAAACTATCTCAGTGGCAACAGGCATACCAAATGTTGGAGAAAAGTGGCATAAGAAGAAGAAGGTGGATACGCAACACTATGAGCCTTACATTAAAGCCAGATTCTTGAGTCAGCTCACAAGATTCTTCCCATTCAGATATTTGAAAGATGAGTATGCTCCACTCATGAAATTGATCATGAAATAATTCAGCTGTGAGGGGAGGTTCTCTCGACTATATGCCTATCACATCAGGTTACTCATGCACTTTACCAGGGTGCAGATGATGAACCTCCCATTCTTCATTTGCAGGAACATAGAGAAGATGAACACCTTCATGTGGCATAAGACCCCTCAACAGCAACTTAATGGCGTTTATCACTTTGCTCTTATCCGGATTTTGGTGGATCATCAGTTGGGATTGTAGGGCATTGCTTGGGAGGACTTCATCTCCCGTAACCTCTTCAGCACTTCACAGGTACTATTAGAGCCAGAGCATGAGATAGGTGGTCCTTCTCATTAGTATGAGCGCCATGAGACCACGACTATGCCAGTATTCGTGACATATCAGAGAGGCAGTAGGCACTTGTTTGTAGCAGCAAAGCGAGTGTTATCTCCACCCGGGGTGGAAGGGGCCTCACTTCCGGTGTCGACTACATAGGTACAGGACAAGGGCAAGAAGCCCATGCATGACGAGGGGCCATCAGGTGAACAGGAGGCCGATTTCATCCTCATTCAAGATGATGATGCAGATGTGGAGAGTGCCCGACTTAGGATGACTATTCAGGAGAAGAACACGGAGATCCAAGACTTGTCACTCAATGTGGAGAGGGCCAAATGGATCATAAAGTATTTGGAGCAGAGGAACAAACAACTTGAGGACCAGCATGAGATCATGGAGTTGCAAAACATCCGTGAGAATCAACAAGTTGCCCAGCAAAGGAGGATCGAGCTCACTACCTTGGAGCAAGAGATCAACAATGATCGCGAGTCTTGGCTCGAGCGGATCAACATACACCTGGAGAGACTACTGGAGAAGGTTGATAGAGACAAAACCATACTGAGGAGGATGGTTTATCATTACAGGGCACGAAACATGAGTGCAAAGGCCCAGATAAGGAGCTTGAAGTCAAAATTGAGCGAAGCAACAAAAGAGGCAAAAGAGCAATATCGGCTTCGAATCTTGGCTGAAGCTTTTGTGGCCCAGCATAGTGCCTCTTAGAGAACCTCCAGCCCAAATTTCAAGAAATTTGGGTCAATTTTGGTCACATGGTAATTTTTTGGTCAAAACACAGGTTTTTTCTCCCTGTGTGCCGCGCCACTGGCGCGACGCTTAGAATTGGGAGCTCCAAATGACAAATGGCTTGCATTTTTGGATTCAGCATGCAAAATCATGACTACTAGTGCTTGGGCAAGAAATTTGGGCATGATTTGAGTCTCCAGGAGGTCAAAAACACCCAAAAAATGGCCTCTCTGCCCCTATTTTGACACACAGGAAGCAGTCTTGGGAGAATGAAGATTTGGAGGGGCAAATGAGCACCAAATTCAGAAATTCCACTTGGGTTAGAAAGTAGACAGGATAGGCTTTCCAAAAAGCACACTTGGGCACATTTTGGACTCCTACAAGTGCCTCAAAACAGGCTCCAAAGTGGCGTAGCACATATAGAAAGTGGCGCGGCGCATATAGGGAAAAAGGCCAATTTCACCTCCGTTTCGCGAAATTTCGATTCGCGACTTCTCCAAGTGGGCCAGCTCATCTACATTTCACTTTGTCGGCACATAAGGCAAAGTTTAAAGTATTTTCACTCCAGATTGGCTTCTATCCAAGTGGCAAAGGAAGGCAAATAATCACCCAAGCCATTTGTCATCTTTGTAATGCTGCACCTGTAGCTAATGGTTGGCTTTCCACCTCCATTTTGTAATGATTCGAGTAACTCTCCAACCCTTGGGCATTCTATCTCCTCATGGCACATTCTATATATTGTATGCAAACTATTTGCAAAGGGTTGGTTGGCTTGTAACTTCTGGGAGACTGTGGGAAAGAATCTTTGTTTCTTCATTGTATATTTTGACAGAGGATTAATGAAATGAAACGGCTCTGTTTCATGAGATTCATGTGGTTGTGGGCGTAGCAAATGTGTCTCTTATGTTTCATATGTATTTCGTTATGTTTCATAGTTCATTTCATATTCATTTCCAGTGAAATTTTCTAAGTTAGATAAGGTAGAATTCAATTTTATTGCTCTACCTGTGGGAAAATTTCATGTTCAGTGTTCTCTCTTCTGTTGAAAAGGATTCATGTACGTATGCCCTTTTCACCCTCCTAAGAAAATCTCTCCATTCCACGCTATTTCAAACTAAATTGCTAGGTTTTCCGCCTGACTTGCCTCACGAAGTAATCCGTGCCTTTGTATTTCATCCTCTGCTTATTGCTGTCCGTTGGTCCCATACCACCCGAGAAACACAATCATTCATAAAAATCGCTTCTTGTATCCACATTCACTTACTAGCCTAAGATCAATATTTCATTGTAAGTCATCTCAGACCATTTTGTTTATCTATTCACTGTGTGTGACTCGGAGAGAGCCCTCTCTTGTTCTGGTAGGGCTAGCTACCAGACTGAGCTTGGTTTGTGGTTACCCTGAATTTTGCCTTCCTTCAGCCTAAGGCGGATTTAGGTGCTAACAGGCTGGACCAGGAGATGTAGCCCAAGAGTATTGGGTGAACTCCTTATTAAACTTGTTGTGTTTATGTGTGTTGTCTATTATGCTTCTTTAACTGCTTTATTGTCTATGTATTTCACAATATTATTGATCCATTTCATAAAGTAACATAGGCAAATCCATGCACATGAGTATGTAATGCCTTAATAATTCTCTTAGATCCCATTATCAGATCAAGTGGTATAAGAGCTTTAGGTTTGATAAGGTTAGACAAGCTTGTGCTGGATTGATGAATGATAACTAGGTCAAAGATCAAATTAGGAGAAGAAGAACTAGTTGAAGCTAACCCAGAAATAGGAAGAGCCTATCCTAGAAGGAAAATGGCAGAAGAAAGTCCCTTGGAATCAAACTCTCAGTTCATGGACAGTTTCATGACCATGAGAGCCATGGTAGAAGAGATGTATCAAGAATTTAAGAAAGGTCAAAGTGAAGATACTTCAGTCTCCAAACAAGACAAAGGAATAGAGGGACCTCTTCTAGATGGCCATTCTGAGGGGAAAGGAAAAGAGCCTCCTCTAACAACACCTCCTAATAGCCCTGAAAATAAAAAGAAGAAAACAATTTGATTAAATTAGATGTAAAATTTGATTTGCCAATATATGATGGAGAATTAAATGCAGAAAAGCTAGATAACTGGATTAGACAGATTGATGTATATTGCAGGGTGCAAAACATTGATTTAGACAGGAGTAAAATTCAGTTGGCCAACCTACGCCTTGGAGGAACTATCTTGGTATGGTGGGAAGGTAGGACATAAGCTAATTTGAAGAAGCATGGTAAAATTCTTTCTACCTGGAGTGAATTTGTTTCTGCCATTAAAAAACATTTCTATCCACTAGCTTATATGTAACAAGCTATGATGAGTTGGCAAACTCTTTGCCAATTAAAAGGGAAAAGTGTACAAAGCTACACACAAGAATTTAGAAAAAGAGCTTTAATTCTAGGCATTTCTCTAGACTCACCTGAAACTTTGCTAAAGTATATAGGTGGTCTACACAGCTATTTGAGGCACACCATTCTCATGTTTAACCCTACTAGCATAGATGAGGTATCTGTTTAGGCTACACATCTGGAGGCTAGAGGCAAGAATGTGAACCCGGAGATTGGGGGATCATCAAAACCCACTGCAAGAAAAAATAAGGAAAAGAGGAAGAAAAAATGGAAAGCGAGGAAGGAAAACATTGTACAGGAAGACAAACCTTAATGCACTCACTGCAAGAAGGATGGACATGATGATGAACAATGCTGGTCTTTGCATCTGGAGCTGAAACCCAAGAAGTTTGATGGCAAGAAGAAGAAGACCGTTGCTGCTACACAGAAATATTTGGGGTTAGAATCAAGTGATGAAACAACAATCACAGCCACAGGTATAAAAGCTAAAAATTTAGAAGCATCTACTAGTAATTCTGCACAATCTAATGATAATGAAGAAAATGAGAGGAAAATACATGAGTTTTTTCATATTAGAGTTATTTCCAAGCATCAAAAGATTGATACTTTATTTGATAGTGATTCACAAGTAAACTTGATTTTTGAAGCAATTGTAAAGAAGTTGGGACTACTAACCACACCTCACAAGAAGCCATATCCATTAGGTTGGGTATGTGATAAAGCAAAGCTACAAGCGACTAGACAATGTAAACTTAGGTTTTCTTTTGGGTCAACATTTGTAGATGAGGTTGAGTTAGATATAGTTCCCTTGGATATATGTGATATTGTTTTAGGAAGTCCTTACTTGTATGATAGAAAATCCATTTTCTATAGAGCTGAAGATAAGTATCAACTCACAAAAGATGGAATAGAATATATTGTAAGAGCTCATCAGCTCAAAAATAACTACACTCTCATTAACTCAGGGCAGATGAAAAGAATTGTAAATTCACGCAGACAATTTTTACTAATGGTTGTAAAGGAAAAGAAACCTGATAAAACCAATTTATTTGAAGGCTGTGATGCTAAATAGCAAGTTGATTTAGAAAAAGTTGTTTCAAAATATGATATCCTATTTCAAGAACCTAAAGGTCTGCCACCCAAAAGGGAAATTGTACATGATATTAATTTGCAGCAAGATGCTCCATTGCCTAACATCGGAATGTATAGGTTATCTGCTTTAGAGAATGCAGAGATCAAGAAGCAGGTACAGGAGCTGCTCGACAAAGGATTCATAAGGCCAAGCACATCACCAAGTGGATCTCCAATCCTGTTGGTGAGAAAGAAAGATGGTTCATGGAGGATGTGCATTGATTACAGAGCACTGAATAAAATAGCGATCAAGAATCGTTATCCCCTTCCTCGCATAGATGATCTATTAGATTAGTTGAAAGAATTTGTTTACTTTTCCAAGTTGGACTTGCGTAATGGCTACCATCAGGTCAGAGTTGCAGAACAAGATGCATGGAAGACTGCTTTCAAAACAATGCAAGGGTTGTATGAATGGCTAGTTATGCCTTTTGGCCTAACTAATGCTCCTGCCACTTTCATGAGAGTAATGAATGTGTACATCAACCTTTTATTGATGATTTTGTAATTGTATATTTGCATGACATTCTTGTTTTCAGTAAAACATGGGAAGAACATTTGAAGCATGTAAAGCAGACTCTAGATGTTTTGAAAAAAGAAAATCTCTATGTTAAATTATCAAAATGTGAATTTGGCAAAACATCTTTGAATTACTTGGGTCATATTGTAAGGGGTGGTGAATTGAAGATAGATCCCTCTAAGGTCGAAGTCATTGTGAACTGGCCTAAACCCAAATATGCTACAGAAGTTAGAAGCTTCCTAGGAGCAACACAATATTGGAGAAAGTTTATTGCTAATTTTTGATTGATTGCAGCTCCCTTACATGCTTTGACAGGATTGAACAAGGTGTTTTAGTGGGGGGGAAAACAACATAATTCCTTCGACAACTTGAAAGAAAAAATTAGTACAACACCAGTACTAGTATTGCTAGATCTTCAAAGACCATTTGAGATTGAAACAGATGCCAGTGACTATGCCATGGGAGCAATGTTGATGCAACATGGTAAACCCATATGTTATCATTATGAGATATTTAATTCTGCGGTAGTTAATTATCCCACATATGATAAAGAATTGTATGCATTAGTGCAAAGTGTGAAAAAGTGGAAACATTACCTATTGGGCAAAGAAACCGTTATACATATTGATCATCAACCACTTCAATATTTACACTCACAAACTAAATTGCAACAATCAAGACACTATAGGTGGATGGGTTTTCTACAACAGTTTCATCTAGTCATCAAGTATAAGAAAGGCATACACAATAAAGTCGCAGATATGTTGTCCAGACTAATCATAAATGCATCTACTATACTTAAGCATAACTCAATATTGCATGAAATCTACATTGAACAGTATGCTCAAGATGTAGATTTTAAAGATGTATATGCAACTTTAAGTCATGGAAAACAAGTAGAAGAATTGGATTATTATGTTAAGGACCAACTCTTGTATCATTTGGGAAAGTTATGCATTCCTCAAGCTGAAAGAGTTAACATAATCCGAGAAGCACACACTTCTCTAATATCAGGTCATTTTGGTGTAAGTAAAACAATTGCACAATTGCAAAGATTTTGCTATTGGCCAAGAATGCATGAAATAATTTCTAGATATATTAAAGGGTGTACCATGTGTGCTAAAAGCAAGCCCATCAATAGAAAACTAGGCTTGTACACTCCACTCCCAGTTCTTTCTCATCCTTGGGAAAGTGTTTCCATGGACTTTGTTGGGGGACTGCTAAAATCTAGAAAAGGTCATGATTATTTATATGTTATTGTGGATAGGCTCCGCAAAATGTGTATCTTAATACCTTGTAACAAGCAGATTACAGCTGAACAAACAACAAAGTTGTTCTTTCAACATGTATGGGTTCATTTTGGGTTACCCATTTCTATTGTCTCTGATCGAGATTCCCGATTTGTTGGGAAGTTTTGGTCAAGTCTATGGGAGTTGATGGACACCAGACTGAAGAAGAGCACAACCTTTCATCCACAAACAGATGGCCAAACAGAGGTGGTCAACAAGACAGTGATCCAGTTGCTTAGGGGCTATTGCGGCAAGCATCCCAAGCTTTGGGATGAACATTTATGTTATGTGCAAGATGCTTACAACCGTGCTAAACATTCTTCTACACAAAGATATCCTTTTGAGACTTGTTTTGGTTTTATACCAAGGTCTCCCTTGGATTTTGTCTTTAGTAAAGACATAGCAGTTGATGGACTTAGTGATGTGGACAAAGCAACCAGGTTCATTGAATAGATCTAAGAAGTTCACCAGGCAGTGTAGGAACAGCTGGAAAAGAGCCAAGCCAAGTACAAGGCAAGGCATGATAAGCAACAAATGGAGCATAGCTTCCAAGTTGGTGATCAAGTCTGGCTGTATATCAGTAAGGACCAAATGCAAGGTGAAGGAAAGAAGTTGAAGCTAATATGGGCCTTTCAAGATACTTGAGAAAATTGGTGAGAACACTTTTCGCCTTGATTTTCCAGCTTACATGCACATCTATTCAGTAGTTAATGCAGAGAACTTGAGACTATTTGAACCTTCTTTGATTGAATACCCCGAAGAGCAAAGTCAGTTGCCTTCTATTGATGATCTATTGCATAAATATCTTAATGAGTTGCAGGAAGATACAGTTCTGGATAGGAAGGTGAGAACTACACATAGAGGGGATGTTGAGTACCTCAGAATTGGACTCAAAGGTTCAAAACCAAGCAGTGCAAAATGGATAGAGATTGGACAAGTGAGGAAGCTGTATCCTCACTTGATTGATGCTTAAAAACCAACTTTTGGTGGTCCAAAAGCCTTTTTTAGTGGGAAGGCATGATCCAAAATGGATCCAAGAACTCTCTAAGTCTTCAAAAATCATTTAAAAGGTAAAAAAAAACACATGGGAAGAACCCTTGGAAACATTGGAAAACATTATCGGGAGGCGAAAAACATAAGAAAACAGTGGAAACAGAGCTATTGACGGTTTGAACAGTGAATGCATAGGGGCCGTCGGATCTAGCCGATCAACAGTCTAGATCTAATCGGCAAATCGCAATCAGCAAAGGCTATCGAAGGTTATTGACAGAGACCATATAGAACTTGTGATGGCGATCGGTGGAGTCAATGAGGACCGTTGATCAAGCGCGCAGATCGACGACCCACGTTGCATCACAGTATAGCTATCGACAAATACAATGGAGTGGGGCTATATACATATACATGTATGCGATGCGATTGCCGAACTTCATAACAATTATAAACGATGTTTGATATGATTTGAGATTCGAAAAACAGAGTTTTCCTTTGTAAATCGCATTTTCGTTGATCTGGATTTAAACAGGAATGCAACAAATTATAGAGATAACCATAAAGACATATATGCAGCGGAAATAATATTTCCTTTCATTACTGTAAAATACTGAAATATGCTTACAAACAAAAATGGAAATAAACTAGCTTGGGCGATGGTAGCTTATCTCTGAGAAGAGATGTGGTGGCTACATGCCTCTGAACTGTGTTACAATGAGGCTCGAAGGCCTATTTATTGTTGAGAAACAATGGAAAACCCTTAACATCCCAAACCCTAACCCTAGAAGATGAAACGCCAAATTGTGGGCCCCGTTTGGGTAAACTGGTACATCAATTTCTTGGGGTCGTAACTTTGGCATACGATCTCCGTTTGACGCGTACAATAGCTCGTTAGAAAGATCTATTTGAGCACTACCACTGTGGGAAGGGAAACATCAGTGCATGGACTCATGTTGCCCCCAGATTTCCCAAAAAACGTCGTTTAGAGCCTCAAAACAGCTCTGGAAGTTCAAGACCCGAAAAAACTGCTAAAAATAGTAAATTGTGCTACAATTACGGAAACTGAAAAACTGAAAGAGACAGTTGCGGGGGTCCAAATGGGATAGGTTGATGGCCACCAACATCCACCTGGGTCATTCGTTGATTAAACGAAAAACCAAAGAAAATGTGTCAATGCGATATTACGGACCCGAAACGGTTTATTAATATTGTTACCTATGATTTCAAGTCCGATAAGCGGGATTTTCAATGTTTTTAATGTATTTTCAATACAAAGGGAAATCACGAGATGAGCGGTATTTCGGGTGGGCCAAGGGTGGTAAGTGTTTTGGGCCGGGCTCCACCCGATCCCATACAATGGCTGCCATGTGTCCAGGCTGAGGAGAGAGAAAATCGCCCTCATCGGGTGGTTAACCTCCATACGAAAGAGCCGCCTGAAATGTACCACAACCATTGGATCTAGATCTCTTAGATCAATGGTGGAGATGAGATATCGCTACAAAAGGCAGAGCCGATAGGAGAATAGAGCGGATTTGAGGACTTTTGAAGTCCGATAAACAATGTTTTTGGTGGATTTTCATAGTTTTGAATGCATTTCTCCGTGTTAACAAAAAGCGGCCGTTTTAGGATTTCAAAGGCCCGATGCACTCATCTATTGTAGAACAGGTGGCCACCTCCCCTAAAGGCATTATGCCATGATTGCAAACACTTAGAAGAGGGATTCAAGCAGACCGAGGTTAGGACATAGAAAGCCAAGAAGAGGAAATGAACAGACAATGCAGATTGGCTTTAAAGCCATAGAAAACAGAAGACAGAGGCAGGCAATGCCAAGAGACAGAGCAAAGATAGAGACAGAGAGTGATAGAGTGAGTCTATGTACTTAGAGAGGCTTTAGAGGTTCAAGTAAAACTCTTCCTGTTGTATCTATTGTGTGTTGAGACTCAAGTTGAGCTCACACTATTGTAAAACTCTGTTCTAAAGACATAATAGAGAGGTCACCACTGAAGGCTGGACCGGGAGATGTAGCCCATGGGTATTGGGTGAACTCCTTATTAAACTTGTTGTGTTTATGTGTGTTGTCTATTATGCTTCTTTAACTGCTTCATTGTCTATGTATTTCACAATCTTATCGATCCATTGCATAAAGTAACATAGGCAAATCCATGCACATGAGTTTGTAATACCTTAATAATTGTCTTAGATCTCATTATCAGATCAATGTGTTGACACACTTCTTTGAAAATTTTCGCAAGACATTGTGATTCCTAAATGAGTTCTCCTGTAATGAGTTAATTTTTTTTTAAGTCAAAGGTAGGTGGGCCCTACCTCCATAGGTGTTATAAGGTGAGTAATTGTTTTCAAATATATTTTGAAATCATATTCATCTTGTTTCTATCAATGCTACTTGTTTTTTTTTTAATAAAAATCCCCAAGCAACGAGAACACAATTGCAAAGTCACACGTCAAGGGGTACTATTGATATAAATTTTGTGAGCCATAGTGGTATGTTTGTGATGAATGAGCACCTTGGGCGAACATGATAGAATACAATATGAGTCAATCCACCGACATATAAATTTTGACTTAGAAATGAAGCAATACTAAACTGACAGTCATACCTTACAAGTATTCACATTGATCAAAAGTTTAAATCCATATGACTCATCAATTTGAATTCAAAATGATAGGATTTCATATCAACAATGGGTATAATATAAATTCCAAGTTTTACTCACTGTTTAATACATATATCATGCGATATGGCCTTTTATGAATGTTTACATCGATTTTCTTTTACAAGCAATTCCTACATTTAATTGCCAACGTATGCCATGCATCTCATAGTTGAAAGTTTTAATATATTATCACATATCTTTGTTGCTTTTCAATTTTCATATTAGTTGTCATCTAGGATGGGATTACCATGACCTTTTGGTGATTGAACACAATGAATGTTAATTACACCACTCACCACCATGGAAACATAGTTAAGGGTTTTAATGACGGATCCTACAACAAATTTCTTAACAACATATACCCATTTATTGATAATCAGTTCCAAGATATTACATTGTTAGTTACGTGGAAGGTATGTTCCTCCTCAATGATAGTCTTGACACATAATTGAGACAATTAACACCACAGAGCCTTCAACGTGGCTAGCCATGTCAACCCACTATGATTTGAAGCACAAGCTTTCATGCTACAGATGTTATAGGTAGTTAAATTCTTGTGTTAATGCCATGATCTATCACCCTCACTGAGTTAAATTTGAAAAACACTATGGCTTATGAGCCATTACTTTGAACCTTCCCGATCATCCACAATATTTCATAGTTTCATTGAGCTTCGTAAAAATCTTGTTGTGAGCTCAGAAAAGGGAATAACAAGAAGCCATGACCTATGGAAGGAACTACAAAAGAGTTAAGTGCTTAAGAAACCATCACAAACCAAAATTGGGTTGTATAATTCACGCTATAATAGTTATGCCTTCTTCCTTCATGAAGTTGAAATCACAAGTAAACTTATTTTTAAAAATCATAGACTCTATTGAAACTATAAGAAGTTTATCTTATGTATATTGTCCATTTCCTTTGGTTTTCATATTGCTCTATACATTTAGTATGGCTAAGACAACCCTGTCCCGCAAAGAATAAACCAAACCCCATTGACTAAGTCTCTTGCTTAGTCTTTTAAAGAATACAAAAAACATTCATTATGTGTGCAATGCTAGCCTTCCTTATCATAAAATTATCACCTTATGTCGTTGAAGCTTTAGGTATGGCTTCCATCTTAATTTCAGTATTCCCCCCTTCCTTTCATTTATTGAGAAATAACTTGTTCATGAACTTCTCATAACACCAACAACAACTTCAAAATTTTTCAGCCCTTGAAACCTTACAATGTCGGGCCCTAGTAAACTTCATAAATAAAACTGCAGACCTCTACGTGCATGGGCATTTCAAAATTATGGATCTCTATTGCCTAGACATTTTACCATGCTCTGAACATGTTAAACCTATGCCCTTGAGAATTTTTGGTTTCCAATATTTGCGATACTCCATAAACATAAAATATGAAAAAGGGGAGATTATTTACAACCCTATTTTCATGTTCAATGCATATACAATCATAAAATTTGTGGATCTCCTTTAAAAGAGATAGATACACAACTCATATCGAAATCACTAAGGTTCTTATCTTTGTGTAAAAACATAGCCGTTTGTTGAACATCATGGTAGCCTCACTTTTCTATATATCCATTTCACAATCCCTTGAGTCACTCCAGAAAGCATGAGCTTTGAATGAAGAACAAATTTTTTGGTCATAAAACTATTTAACTAGCACTACATTTACTGGTTATTGTTAATTTTATTTACCATACTCTCTACAAAGTCTTGATTTTAAATCTTCATACTCAGACATTTGAATGCCCACCTTTATTACCCTTTATCCCTCATCGTATACAAACATGTTTTTGTAATTAGTCCTATTTATTAAATTATTTTATTGCCCAAATATGACATTATTGTTTCATAACTCTATATGTGATTATTAAATGTATGCCTTATCCTATCAAAATATATCATATCATTCATAATGTATTTACCAACATGCAACACATGTCTTCTCTCACTTACCTGTTTACTCTCGAGAATAAATTTCATCTATGTCATTATCTATGGCTTTGTGTACTTGAGCACAATCCTTTTTTCCCTTTTAATTATTTTTCGATGATGTGTGTTCATAAACTCTTATATAGTAAATATCATGATTTTGAAATAATTTAGCTTGCTTATGGAATGAATTTGATATCACATTTCTTTGCACAACATGAGTTTCTTTAACAGAGATGGGCATAATCAGAGGAGCAATAATAGAGTAGAGGAAGGGACCCAAGCAAAAAAAAAGTTCTTCTCACAACAAGTATGGTTTTTAATGGTTGTTATGATGGATGATGAGTATTGTGGTTTTTTGTCATGTTTATTTTCCTAAGATAGTTTCCAGATCACTTGTGATTTCAACATGTTATTAACACATTATTATAGTTTTTTTTAAGACCTTTTAACATATAGGACAATATCTTTCTATAGTTTTGTATAACATGTTATTTCATATTTTTATGATGTATTTATGGTATGATGCTTTTGGAAACACATATTCATGGTCGATGTCTACTCACTTCATATATTTGTTGATTATTCTTTTATTTATGGAGGAGGGAGGTACAAGGGACATGTCATGGCATATTTTGAGAGTAGTACAAAGAGTATGTTTGCTTATGTTATTGGGATATGATTGCATGATATACAAGTTTAGTTGATGATGTAATGAAGTGAAATGGTGATTACTTAGTGAAAGAAATTTTATTTATTATTTAATAAATACAAATGATCAAAACTTGTTGAAGTGACGAAGGAGAGGAAGGCCCAACCTACCCAAATATTAAAATACAGTTAATCAACTTGACTTACCACTTTAGAACATTCCATCCCCATAATTGAAATTAAATGTGATTGAAAGTTAAAAGAACAATGAATTCCCAAAGGCGATTGAACTTCCCAATTATAATGAAGATCTCTTACATAAGAGAATCGGATCTCTGAAGGGAAGGGAGGACACAACTTCCCAATTATAATGAAGATCGTTACATAAGAGAATCATATCTCTGAAGGGAAGGGAGGACACACTGTGAGGAGAGGTATGTCCTAGCATTAGTAAGTTTTAATTTTCCCTTTGATTTCATTTTTGTGAGTTACAAAGACTAATTTGTTGGTGACAACAAACTTTTTTCCAAGGAGAGACAAGGGTCAGAAAGCAAATCATTTAATTCTTCTGCATCTTATTCAGGTATAATTTATTTTATGCAATTTAACTTGCTAGTAGAAGGTCTGAATTCTTACATCTAGTGCTAATAACCCTTTAATTTTGCAGAGAAAACCAAGCAGATTTAAATTATATTTGATTTTCATAAGGGTTTACAAAAGTTGTTTCACATCCTTATGTTGTCTTGAATTTTTACATATGATTTTGTAACATTGTAGGCATTTAGAAATAAGTTTGGTCAAGGGCTTTTGCAGAAACTTGCCATTCAGATTGTTGTACTCGTATTCATTAATATAAAACAGTCCTTTTTGCCTCATTATTTTTTGTATATTCTCTGCATTGTTTACATTTACATCAGAAATCATCTCTGTAAACTTTATTTTCAATTTTGATTAATTTAAAACATATCATATACAATGTTTGTGGGGCCTTATGGTCACAAGAATGTTGATAATTGGGTTGTCCAATGAATTTTTATTTCATATTTGATTGTTGATATCTTTTGCACAATGTACCTTTTGATATTTTATTTTATTTCCTTCTTGTTATAATTTTGAAAAATTATTTTAGTTCATATTGAGGGAGTTGTCTATAATGCGACTTTTTGGAGATTCCGGTGACGGAATCCGACGGAAGAAATGAGGTTAAATCTTGATTTTTAGCAGTTAAAATGGTTTTTTAACTGCATATTTGGATTCAGCGTACTGGAAAACTCCTGGGAGCCATTGATTGTGCAGAAACTAGCTATCAAACTTGAGATTCCAATGAATTGCGGCCGGATTTTGACCAAAAAAATCCACCAGAAAAGCTTTCAAAAAGTCGCGTTATAAACTACTGCCGTATTGAGTCCTATATATAATTAAACTATTTATATCATTAACACACTTGTAAATTCCTATATCCACTCACCACTTTCCTTGAGTGTAAAGCGATTGGGCTCAATTCCCACTATCTCTCTTACCGGATGAGATTTGAGGGGTTGTTTGTCAACATAATGCTACCACCCACAAACTCTTGGGGGTTGGGTAGCCGAGACAGCAGGCTAGAGGCATCGCCATTCTCGCAGTTTAATTGCTTTGATCTTTGTAATCATGAGGTGTTTAATGCGTCCCTTTGTCACATTGACATTTGGATCCTAGGAAGTAGTTTTTATATTAATATTGGATATACAATGTCAAAATAGTGGGATAACTTCAGGAGATTTTCAATTTAGTTATGGGTGATTAATAAACACCACATAATGTAATAACCAACATAATAATTTTTTTTTTCAGAATTATATATTAATGGATTTGAAGATATATATTATATTTATAATTTATTGATACAATGTATGGTCTCTAGGGCTCATTCTAGTTATTGGATTTTATTTTAGTTTTTTGAAAAATACATGATCATTATTATTAATATTAATTTTTAGCATATCTAGAAAGAAAAGAAAAAGCTTTTCTCTTAGATTGACGATTTCTATATAATTTTTTTTTTATGTAAAAGATGTTTCCAAGTGATAAGAACTAGATTTTTTTCTAATCATAAAAATGTGATGATATGTTATAAAATAAGCTATGCAACTTAAAAAAAAAATTGTTTATTTTAACACACACAAATAAAAATGTCCATAAAAACAAAAACCAAAATAAATTACATGTATGTCATGAGTTATTATGAATAGAGATGACACTAAGGTAAGAGGTGAGTCTAAGGTGAGAGAAGAGTTTGAGGTAACTAAACCAAAGGTAAGGGCAAGTTTTCGGTCTGTGGGGGGTAGAAGGCTAGTCTGTGATTTGTAGGAAGTTGAGTCTACAGTTTGTTGTCTGCGGTATAGAGTTTCCAAAAAAATTTCTCACTTGCAAGAATCATGAAAGGGTCAATTGTTCAATTCTCCCCATGCACAGGGTGGATAATAATTGCGTAGTGGTTTAATTCTCACTTTGCTAATGTATGGACATTCCACACAAGATGATGAGACTATGTTTTTCAAGTTATTGTGGGGCAATTCAATAGCAGTTTAAGGAATATTCACAATTGTGTTTGTTGATGTCGACATTTCAAATCTCCAAGTCGGGTCCATTGTTAAGACATGAGGGAAATAGAATAAGGAGAGGAAGAAATATGTATATGGAGCAACGAGAGAGACATGGACACGAAAGACAAGCACTGACAAGAAGCCTATGATATGGTGAAATTTTATAATTTCATCTTAATACAAACATGAGAGTTATAAATTAATAGATCCTAAGAGATTTGTTAAAGAGGTTATAAGGTATATATGATATAACGACATATAATGGAATAGAAGCCTATGATATGGTGAAATTTTATAATTTCATCTTAATACAAACATGAGAGTTATAAATTAATAGATCCTAAGAGATTTGTTAAAGAGGTTATAAGGTATATATGATATAACGACATATAATGGAATAGAAAATTTATGTAGGTTAGAGTAAATCTATAAATGATGGAGGCATAACATTATAAGTATAAATAAAGGGTGAAATAATAAATAATATAGACATGGGTATAAATGATTATAGATTAATTTTTCCATTAAAGTTGTATAGCAATACAACAAAGTATGTTAATATAAGCATATATTATATAATTTACATAGATTATGACTTATAGGGAGTGTTGTTATATAATAATACTTACAATAAACTAATAATCTATAATATGTGAGGTGTAATTGTTATACGGGAATAATGTCTACACAGATGCTGCTATTCCCACTAAGATGGGTGTCTATCTTAGAAACAAACAATCAAAGTCTACTATTGATTCCTTTTATGAAAATAGATGAGAGGAGAACCAAGAGGGCCAACCTGAGTCTTGCGCTCGATTTCCTCTCTTTCTTGATAGAGTTTTGCCGCTTGCTCTTTGTCTGCTCAGCTTCAAAAGGACCTGTAGAATCACAGCAACAAACTACTATGCAAGAGACTGGGATCTAAGTTCATAAATAATGCAGGATCAGATGTGCATTAACCATATACAAGCATATATAAACAAATACACAAGAATATTGAAGGAAACAAGAATAGCTTTATTCAGATAAAAAGTAGCAAGAGGATTACAACCATGAGCAGCTCTGACCCAGCATCATCCTCCAGCTAAGAAGCCCTTCTTCACCTCAAGCAAAGCAAA
>APFE031601748.1:20601-52394 GCA_000404065.3 Pinus taeda | reverse complement strand
AATACACCCCGGGTTAGCGTAGATTAGATGTGTTGTTTCTCATTAGATTACAATAGCATAGAGTTAGTTTAAGAATCTGAATTAAATTAGCTTTAAGTACTCTTAGATCATCATCATCCAACTCTGCACACACATACACCCTTCGATTGGGAAACTGGTCCCATTATCCCCAGTCGGACCCGCTATACCAAACCGATAAGGAGCTGCCAACCAAGGTCCGGACCAGGTGGGTATCCCCCTTGTTTGCGACCCGATTTTCGGGGCTTCAACACAAATATAAACCTATTTTAACAATTTCTAATTCATTTATGTAATATATGAGGGAAGAGGCTCCTAACTTAGGAGAACCAGGTTGTTTTTCCCTACAATACTACTTTCATGAAGATAAATCTAAGAGCACTAATTAAAAATGGTTTATGATGCAAAAGATGTAAAAGAAGAGGCTTGTAACTAAGGAGGTCCAGATTGTCCTTCTTCACAATCCTACTATATCACAATCACCATTGCTTCAAACCAGAAATGCATAAATAACTTCAAATAAGAAAAGGAGAATGAAGTTGAGTTTTAGTTCAAGATCAAATAGAAGGGGAATTTAACTTAAATTCCTGTGTGTCCCTTCACATGTACATTATAATTAAACCAATATCCATTCAACAATCATCACACATTAATTCAAATAAGCAAATCTGAAACAAAACAAGTAAACAAATCTAAATCAACTAATTCATGAAAATTAAGCTAGTTTAACAATGAAATGTACTTAGCTTGGAGTGGGGGCCCTCCACCCTTGCTTTTCACACTTAAAGGTTGATATCAGAAGCTAAGACTTCAGTCACACATCCACATTATTGAACAACAAAATAATAGTAGAACAGGTTCTTCAAATTAGCTTCAAACTCCAAAGTGTCTCAGCATAAAACTATACAAAAGTTACGTATAAATTACATACATAAGCCATCAAAGTCTTGGCTTTAAGTAGAGGTTTTGTGAAACAAACTAATCTATATTATCTCTAAAATTCATATCTACTCACATCCACCTATCTAAGTCGAACTCATCCAATTCATCCCAAAAATATGGTCAATCCCATAAAATCTCAAAACTGCCATATTTCCTAGGAATTTTCTGGTGACTAGTCATGTTTGACTAACCTTGACCGGGCCTAATAAAGCTTGTTCTGACCAAACCAAGTGGAGTTAGTTCAGTCCTAGTTCCAAATATTTCCATTCATGCATTCGGCTCGAGCTCAAGTGTCCTGCAAATATGTCATCCACATAGCTATTACGGGAATTTCTGATTTAGTCTAAAATTGCACTTGAAACTCAATTTTCATAAAAATTTCTAGAAATTGTAAAATTAAAATTAAGCACCTGAATATGCATAAAATACATCAAAATGAGATGGATGTGATGGAAAATTGATGGAAAATATAAGGATTAAGTAAGTTTCCTTAAGCAAAAATAAACGAAAATTGAGAGTCAACAGGGTCCAAAGCCAAAATTTTCCAGGGCACTACCCCAGACCCCATAAAGTGGGGTTACAGGTACACATCAAACCCCCTGTGACCCACCCCCACCCTACACAATCGGCACAACGAAGGGGGGCTCCGCCCCCCCTCTAACTGTTGGATCAGGTGCACAGCTATTTCATAAACACACAGCAGAATTAACACAGCAGTCAAGCACATAAACACAATATTTAACATGGTTCACCCAACCAATCTAGGCTACGTCCACCAAACATAGGCATCAGGAATATATTAATCAAATTTGGAGATTACATCAAGAAATCCTCACACTCTCTTAGCAAATTATCCGAATGATTGCCTATTATATAGCATAGAGAATCTAACAGCCTCATAACTCCCTCACATGAAATATAGGAGGCATTAACTCCCTCCCAACAACCTGGAGCTAATCTAGGAACTGAATCCCTATTGTTGTCATCCTTCAGAGATTTTTGCCTATTTGACTCAAATAGAAAATCTCAGCAATCTCCACCTTGACAACAATTCGCCTGATGCCCTATTATTATTATTTTATCTTTTCTGCAAGCCAAGAGAAGCCAAACACCAGCGTAGCTTCTCCAACAAAACTGGTTTCGTGAACATGTTTGCACAGTTCTCCTTTGTATGCACCTTTTCAAGAGAGACTCCCCTTTCAGTGATAACCTGTCTTACAAAATGGTACTTAATTGGAATATGCTTTGATTTACTATGATAGGCCAGATTCTTAGCCAAATGTATTACACTTTGACTATCACAAAGTAACCTGATGTTATCCTATAACCTACCAAACTCACCAAGCAAACCTTTCAACCAAACTGCCTCTTTGCAAGCATGAGAAGCAGCAATGTGATCTGCTTCAGTAGTGGACAAAGCAACAATGTTCTGTAGCTTTGACATCCAGCTGATAGCTCCACCTGCAAGAGTAAAGACGTACCCTAAAGTTGACCTTCTCTTATCCTGATCACCTGCAAAATCGGAATCAACATATCCGCAAACAAATTCACTACTCTTATTGTAAGATATACAATAACTACTTGTGCCTCTCAAGTACCGAAGCACCCATTTCACTGCTGACCAGTGTTCTTTACCCGGATTTGCCATGTACCTGCTGACAACCCCAACTGCATGTGAAATATCTAGTCGAGTACAAACCATCGCATACATTAAACACCCTACTACATTGGAATATGGAATTCGAGACATATAATCCTTTTCTTCATCTGTATTAGGACATAAACTCGAAGAAAGCGTAAAATGGGAAGATAAAGGGACTGAAACAGGCTTCACATTATCCATACCAAACCTCAAAAGTATTTCCTCAATATACTTTTGTTGTGATAGCCATAGCTTACCATTGCTCCTGTCTCTGAAAATCTCCATGCCCAAAATCTATCTTGCTGCTCCTAGATCTTTCATATCAAATGTCCTTGCCATATGAGCCTTCAACCTGTTGATTTCTTCTATGCTTTTGCTTTCTAAAAGCATATCATCAACATACAATACCAATATAATGAATATGCCATTATTCAACTGTTTAAAATAAACACAATGATCATATTCACTTCTAACATATTTCTGACTCAACATGAAAGAATCAAACTTCTTATACCACTGCCAAGGCGACTGCTTCACGCCATATAATGACTTCTTGAGCCTGCAGACCAATTTCTCATTGCGATGCTGAACAAACCCTTCTGGTTGTTCCATATATATTTCCTCGTCTAAATCACCATGTAGAAATGCAGTCTTAACATCTAACTGCTGCAACTCCAAATCAAACAAAGCCACTAATGCTAACACAATTGTAATTGAAACAATTTTAACCACTGGCGAAAAAATCTCATGAAAGTCAATATCGGCTTTCTGAGAAAACCCTTTTGCAACCAGTCGCGCTTTGTACCTTTCTTTCGTATCATTCACACCTCGTTTCAGCTTGAAGACCCATTTACACCCCACAGTTTTCCTGCCTTTTGGAAGCTCAACCAGATCTCATGTGCCGTTCTTACTCAAGGCCATCATTTCGTCCTTCATGGCTGCTTTCCACTTGTCACTTTTCGAACCTTCTATTGCTTCCTGATAGCACAGAGGTTCATTGTCATTAGCAGTAAATGCAACAGAAGTGACATAATCATCATACCTTCTCGGTGGCCGTTTGATTCTTGTCGACCTCCTTAAGGATGTTTCTAGCGCTTCCTCGATTGGCTGACTACCACCTGTAGGAACTTTTTGCCGATCAGTATCTGAGACCTGTTCATGATCTAAACCTGAACCCTGTTCATGTTCTGATTCTGAAACCTGTTCATGACTAGTATCTGAACTATGGTCATCATGACTATCGTTAGAAATGCTATCAAACTGAATGTGCTGAAAGTCAGAGACATCATCCTGTTTCAATCGACTATCTACATCTAACTGTACAAGAGAGGATTCATTAAACTTTAAATCTCTGTTGATGATGATTTTGCGGGTAGTAGGATCCCACAATCTATATCCCTTTGTTCCAACACCATACCCAACAAAGATATACCTTTTAGACTTTGGATCTAACTTAGTTCGCTGATTTTTAGGCACTAGAGCATATGCATCACAACCAAACACTCTGAGTTTAGAATAGTCACAAGGGTGTCCTTTCCATACCTCTTGCGGAATCTGGAAATCTATCGCCGTCGATGGAGACCGATTTATCACATAACAAGCTGTTGCCACTGCTTCCGTCCACAACTCCTTTTGCAACCCGACGTTACTCATCATACTCCTTGATCTCTCGAGAAGAGTCCTGTTCATGCGTTCAGCAACTCCATTCTGCTGAGGAGTATAAACTGTGGTCTTATGCCTCTCGATCCCTGCATCCTTGCAATCGTTGTTAAACTCCTTGGAAGTAAACTCACCACTATTGTCAGTTCGTAAACATTTTATTGTTCTACCAGTGTTGGTTTCTACCAATGCTCTAAACTGCTTGAAAACTGAAAACACATCAGACTTTCTTTTCACCATGTAGACCCAAACCTTCCTAGAAAAGTCATCAATGAATGATACAAAATAAGACGAACCACCATATGAAGTTGTAGGGGCTGGTCCCCAAACATCTGAATGGATATAATCAAGTATGCCTTTACTAGTATGTTTGCCTGTTTTAAACTTTTGTTTACTTTGTTTACCAAACAGACAATGCTTACAGAAATCTAATTTTCCAGACTTTAGATTTGGAAGTAACTTGCGATCAGCCAAAATTTTCAACCCTCTCTCACTCATATGCCCCAATCTTTGATGCCATAAGTGAATGGAGTTATTGTCATGTGCAGACACAGTAGACACAAAAGCTGACCCTGTACCTCCATCTAACTGAAATAGATTTCCTACTTTCTTAGCTTTCATAACTAGTAAGATGCCTTTGTAAATTTTCATTACTCCACCTTGAATTACAGTTTTATACCCATTTGAATCAAGTGCTCCTAATGAAATCAAGTTTTTCCTTAAATCTGGCACATGCCTTACATCAGTTAATATTCTAGTTGTTCCATCAAACATTTGTAGTTGTATGCTTCAAATCCCAACAATATTACATGTTACATCATTACCCATGTACACAACTCCATCATTAATTGATTTATATTCCTTAAACTATTCTTTATGGATACACATGTGGTTTGATGCCCCAGAATCTAAGAACCAATGTTGACCATGATTTGTCACATTAACTGATAATACTTCATCACTCATACCTGAACCTGATGTCGAACCTGTATCTGTCGTATTCGCCTCCTTCTTCTCTGTCGAAGACTCTGCTTTTGAAGTTTGCTGCTGACACTTCCAGCAGTCCTTCTTTAAATGCCCTGATTTGCCACAAAACCAACACTTTAGCTTACCCTTCTTCCCTTTCGACTTTGAACGTGAGTCGCTCGACTTCCTCGGGCGTCTTTCTTTCGAACGACCTATAACCATCACAGCTTCTGATGTAGAGGTTTCGGAATGCGACTTCCTCCTTGTTTCTTCCGATAATAAGGATGCAACTACATCATCAAACTCAATAGTTTCTGATGAACTAAGACTTATAGAAGTAACAAAATGATCCCATGATTCGGGCAACGAGCACAATAAAGTAATAGCTTTATCCTCAGATGGAATTTTTACTTCTATACTTTGTAATTGCACAAGAAGAGTATTAAAAGCATTTAAATGATTAGCAATCGATGTACCTTCCTTCATTCTTAAACCGTACAACTGTCGCTTCAGGAGAATCCTATTGGTTAAGGATTTGGTCATGTACAGTTTCTCCAGTTTCATCCACAAACCAGCAGCTGTTTTCTCCGACACAATATTGAACAAGACATCGTCCGCCAAGCATAATTGAATGGCACTTACAGCTTTTTGATCCATCTCGTCCCACTCATCGTCTGTGATGTTGTAAGCTTGTTTGGATTTACCCATCAATGTCTTTACCACGCCTTATTGGACAAGAAAGTCATGCATTTTCACCTTCCAGATCTCAAAATTATTCTTGCCATTAAATTTCTCAATTTCAAAACGGGCACTCTGCGTTTTGGCCATCTCGTCAAAAAACACAAGAATCTCCAATTTTAAATAAAAAACAAAATTGAATATGAATAAAATGCCTTTTCCTCACAAACCTCTGTGCTTTCCTGTATAAAACTCAGATTAGCATGTAAAATACAAATGGCGTTGGCTAATCAACACCTGAACCGTGCCAATGAAAAACCGCTTTAAGTTATAACAAATTGGCACGTTTATTCCTTTAAAATTCGCGCTAACCCGAGAATTGGCGCATTGGCGCACTTAAATAATTGTTTACCATGCTATTTCAGGAGATTGGCGCTACTGTTTTCATAGATCCCGCGCCAATCCCAAAACACGATATAAACAACGCATATATTTAAACAATCAACATAGCGTATGGATTTAAAGTTTTAACATATAGCTATGCTGGCTATTAAACATATATTCACCATGTTTTAAAAAACACATCCACGCAGTTTTAAATATAACAACGCATCTATCGGAGACTATCTCCACGCTGTTGGTCATAGATCCACGCTGTTCATGTTCAAAGCCATCCACGCCAGTTTCAAAACATCCTATCCATGCGGTTTTTAATATATATTAACGCTGGTGCTCATACCCACATATATGCACGCTGATATATAACCACGACTTTAAAAAAAAACGCACCGTTTGATATTATATATATACACGCTGCTTATAACATATATATCCACGCTCAAAATAAATCCATGCTGTTTTTAAAGCCACGCACCAAATAAATATATATATCAACGCTGCTTACCTCCATCTGCACGCAGGTGTCAACGCACGCAGCAATATATTCACTCCACGCCACGCAGTACCAATATATCCACTCCACGCAGTTTGTGTATACCAGATCCACGCCGGTTTGAAATGTATCCACGCTCAGCGCGCAGGATAATGGATGGCTCCAGCAATCCACGTTATGCACCCACAGCAATCGATTACAAACAGCCGACGCAGCAATCGATTTCTCCACCGCAGCAACGATGTTAAACACCTCTAGTCAAACGCACCAACAACAATCAATCTCAGCACCTCCAACATGCTCTGATACCAATTGTTGGATCAGGTGCACAGCTATTTCATAAACACACAGCAGAATTAACAAAGCAGTCAAGCACATAAACACAATATTTAGCGTGGTTCACCCAACCAATCTGGGCTACGTCCACCAAACATAGGCATCAGGAATATATTAATCAAATTTGGAGATTACATCAAGAAATCCTCACACTCTCTTAGAAAATTATCCGAATGATTGCCTGTTATATAGCATAGAGAATCTAACAGCCTCATAACTCCCTCACATCAAATATAGGAGGCATTAACTCCCTCCCAACAACCTGGAGCTAATCTAGGAACTGAATCCCTATTGTTGTCATCCTTTAGAGATTTTTGCCTATTTGACTCAAACAGAAAATCTCAACACTAACCCCTCGGTTAACTACGTGGGCTTGTCGTAGAAAGAATATAACACAACCCAACATTCTCCCACTTGTTGTTTTCTTTCCACATGGGGCCACAAGAGAGCTTAGTCATTTTTCCAACCTTGAAATGCCCATTGTCTCTCTACACCAAGAGAACTTCTCAGAGCTCATAGATTTTGTCAATGCATCTGTAGTATTATTCAAAGTGTCCACTTTTACTAGTAACACCTTTTTGTCTTCTATCATATCCCTCACAAAGTGATACTCAACATCAATGTGCTTTGTCTTTGAATGATAAGCAGGGTTGTTTTCCAAGAAAATTGCACTTTGGCTATCACAGTCTATCTTTATAGCTCCTTGTACTAACCCCATACTTGAACACAGTCTCTACAACCAAACTGTTTCCTTGCTTGCATGAGTGGCTGCCATGTATTCTGCCTATGTAGTTGATAGTACCACTACAGATTGTTTCTTAATCATCCAACTGACTGCACCTTTAAATAGGTTAAACAAATACCCACTTGTCGATCTTCTCTGATCTAGATCTATAGCCCAGTCTGCATCAACAAAGCCACGGATATCCAACACTCTGTCCAATCCTGGTCTTCCTTGGTAGCACAAACCATAATCACTAGTGCCACGCAAATACCTGAAAACCCGCTTCACTGTTGTCCAGTACTACTTCCCTGGTTTTGACATAAACCTACTCAATACTCCCACTGCATGTGCAATGTATGGTCTAGTACAGACCACTTCATACATCAGGCTACCGACTGCACTTGCATATGGAACATGGGACATGTCCTCTTCCTCTTCTTGTGTCATGGGACACTGTTCAGCAGATAACTTCACACCTACAGGAATAGGAACCTTCACCGGTTTACTATCCTGCATATTAAACCTCTGTAGTATTATCTCGACATACTTCCTTTGGTTTAATGAGAGCTTCCTCTTTGTATGATCTCTTTTAATTTCCATGCCCAAAATATAGTTTGCAACACCAAGATCTTTCATGTCGAATTTGCAGGACAATTGGGTCTTCAATTTCTTTGTCATTTCCAACCAGCAACATATCATCCACATACAAGACCAAATAAATAACACAGTCACCAATTAATTTAAAATACACACAGTGATCTGCTTTGCTTCTAGTGAAGCCAAGTCCTCGTATAAATGTATCAAATTTCGGATACCACATCCTTGGCGACTATTTTAACCCATACAGAGACTTTTTTTAACTTGCATACCAGTTCTTTTGTACCCTTCATTGCAAAACCTTCAAGTTGCTTCATGTAGATCTCCTCCTCCAGATCCTTGTGAAGAAATGTTGTCTTCACATCCATCTGTTCTACCTCAAAATCAAAAGAAGCAACAACAGATAAAAGTAATCTAATAGAAGTTACCTTGGCAAAAAGACAAAAAATATCACCAAAATCAATTCCCAGCACCTAGGAATAACCTTTTTCTACCAACCGAGCTTTGTATTTCTCCATCTTTCCTTCTGCATTTGTCTTCTTCTTGAACACCCATTTGCTACCAATGGGTTTCCTTCCAGCTGGCAACTCCACCAGATCCCAAGCCTCATTTTTGTGCAAAGATGCCATTTCATTAACCATGGCCTCTTTCCATAGTTTTCCATCCTCTGAATCTACTGCTTCCTTCACGGTTCTGGGATCACCATCAATAATAGATAAAGAAAAATTTGAACAGAAATCATATTGAATATACCTTTTTGGCTGCCTTATTTCTCGAAACTAATCTTCTCACACCCAGATTTTGTGGCTCTTCATCTTTTGATTCCTCCTCTACTGTAGAGTCTGATTCTACCTCCTTAAGCTCAAACTCTATCTTCTCAGGTTTCTTTGGTTGGACTTCATGTTTAATAACATCTTTTACCTCTCTGAACACCACATCTCAGCTGTACACAACCTTCTGTATGACGGGGTTCCAAATCTTATAACCCTTTAAACTATCCTTATACCCAATAAGATGCACTTTTCAAATTTACTATCCAACGTGGTTCCTTTCTCCTTTGGAACATGTACATATGCATCACATCCAAATACCCTTAGATGTGAAAGTTAGGGTTTGTTATCAGTCCATACCTCTTGTGGAGTCTTATCCTCCAACGCTAATGAAGGTGACCTGTTGACCAGGTAACATGCAATATCCACTGCCTCTCCCCATAATTCTTGTCCTAACCTGGCACCACTGAGCATGCTTCTTGCCCTTTCCATCAAAGTGTCATTCTTTCTGCAACTCCATTTTTCTGAGGTGTATATGGAGTAGTCTTCTGTTGTTCTATACCACACTTCTTACATAATTCTTCAAATTCCTTGCTGCAAAACTCTTCACCATTATCTATCCTCAACACCTTTATCTTCTTCTCTGTCTAATTTTCCGTGAGAGCCTTAAATTCTTTAAACTTGTTAAAGGCTTCATATTTCTTATTAAGGAAATATATCCATGTATTCCTTGAGAAGTCATCTATAAATGATACATAGTACACAGACTTACCTAGTGATGGAACCTTCACAAGTCCAAACACATCACTGTGCACAAGTTCTAATATATGTTTCACCCTCTTACTACTAGAGGGGAAACTCACCCGATTCTGCTTTCCATATACACAATTTTCACAGAAATCAAAATCCAGAGAGCTATTACTCATACCTTATACCATGAAGTATTTGAAGGCTTTTCTCTCCAATATGTCCAAGTCTTTGATGCCACAACATGGTCTTCTCTCCAGATACCACTAGTTTTTCTGCTCCACTTTCAAGAACCACAGAACTATTGCAACCATTAATAATAGTGCTACCTTGCAGCTTGTACAGAGTTCCAACTCGAACTCCCTGCATCAATACTAGTGCTCCCTGAACCATTTTGCAAGTATCCTTCTCGAACACTGTTTTTACCCCTGCATCATCCAACTTGCTTACAGAAATCAGATTTCTAGCCAATGCAGGAATATGCAGAACACCTGGAAGTGTTCTAATCCTTCCACCTTGCAACTTCAACTTTACTTTTCCGTGACCAATGATTCTAGCCCTCCTATCATCCCCTAAGAAGACATCACCACCATCGTATTTATAATACTCGTAGAACCACTCTCTATGGGGAGTGAAATGAAAGGATGCACTTGAGTCAATCAACCATGCCTCATGATCTGTATGTGTACTTGAAGAAGCCAAGTACACATCCCCACCTTCATCTGAGGTGGTTTTCACCTCTGCAGAAGGAGCATCATCAAATCCCTTTCCTTTATCACGAGCTTTAGATTTACAGTCCCTTTTGTAGTGCCATTCCTTTCCACATTTCCAGCACACCACCTTTACAGGTTTTCCTGGAGATTTAGATCTCCCTCTAGATTTAGATATCCCACTCGATGACTTATTTTTGTTTCTATTCTGGGACAGTCCTCATATAGACAAGGCATCACCATTCTGGCTCTCCATATTTTTCTGTCTCATTTCCTTCGTCAGTAAGGATGAGACTATTTCATCAAACTGCAAGGCAGTTCCATTGCTACCTATTGCAATAACCAGACTATCCCACGAATTTGGTAGAGAACACAACAAACTGATGCACTTATCTTCATCTAAAATTTTAATATCAACAGATGCTAACTGACTTATCACAGTATAAATGCATATAGATGCTCTGTCACAAAGTCTCCATCTTTCATCCTCAGGTTATACAACTTTTTCTGCAGGAATAGTTTATTCACCAGAGACTTAGATCAGTACAAAATCCCTAACTTGTCCCACAAAGCCTTCGTCATAGCTTCCCCTGATACATTCAGCAATACTGAATCTGAGACACACAATCGTATTGTGCTCTTTACCTTCTGATCCAACTTCTTCCATTTTTCATCGGACACTCTCGTTAGTTTAGTACTCGGATTTACTGTGATCCACTGATCTTTATCAACCAACAGATCCTCCATCTTGAGTTTCCACAACTCAAAACTCTGACCATTAAATTTCTCGATCTCTATCTTTCCACTGCTCGCCATCTTCTTTCACTACCAGAATCAATCTCGCAGATCTCCCACTGAACTGGGTCTACCACAGGCCTGAGCGAAACCCCTCAACAACAAAGGCATCCCCTTGAAGCCAAAACTGCTCTGATACCAAATGTAGGTTTTAACCTCGTACACGTATTACCTGCATACAAATTCTAAAACATAGAAAATAAACAACGCGAGAGCATAACACATAAAACACATATACACAGAGATTTTCCCCTGGATCCAAAAACTGCGACTACCAGCTTGATTTTTTATTATGTTCCTTTCAATGTTATAATACATATTTATACATGCTGAAGCATCCAATACCATGGACCAAAAACCATCACGTCTAATACCATGGATGGAAAACCATCGCGTCCAAAAACATGTACGAAAATCATGCACAAAACCATAGGTGGGTCCACCCAACCTAACATAGGGTCCAAAACCAAAATTTTCTGGGGCACTGCCCCGGACCTCATAAAGTGGGGTTACGGGTACACCTCAAACCCCTGTGACCCCCCCCGCTACATAATTGGCGCAACGAAGGGGGGCTTCGCCCCCCCTCTAACCCCTGGGTTAACTACATGGGCTAGTTGTGGAAAGAATATAACATAATCCAACATTCATGCTCCTGAATTTGTTGTTCATTTCCTTGTATTAGTGGTATGTTTTCCTGCTGCTCTTCAAACCTGTCAATAACCTTCCTGACCTCCAACTCACCTATAGTCCTCTTGAACATTTCTGACTCATTAAATATAACATCTCTGCTTCTAATAAATTTATGTTTGACTAGATCCCATAGACGATAACCAATATCTTCATCTGCATATCCCAAAAAAATGCATTTCGTAGATTTATCATCTAGTTTAGTTCTATTTTCTTTGGGAATATGTAAAAATGCTTCACATCCAAAGATTTTCAAGTGAGAATAATTCAAATTCTTACCAGTCCAAACTTCTTCAGGGATACCGCCATCCAAGGCTGTAGTTGGAAATCTATTTATGAGGTAGCAAGCGGTCCTGACTGCTTCAGTCCAAAAATTCTTCTCCAAACCGGAATTGGACAACATACTTCACACCTTTTCCATAATGGTGTGATCCATCCTTTCTGTGACACCATTCTATTGAGGAGTACAAGGAACAATATTCTCATGCTTTATGCCAAACCTATTACAATATTCCTTAAATGCATTTGAGCAATATTCTCCACCATTATCTGTTCTTAAACACTTGAGCAATTTGTTAATCTCTCTTTTAACAAAAATATAAAAATTTTGAAATATTCCAAACACTTCACTTTTACTTTTCATAGGATATGCCCAAACCTTCCTGGATGCATCATCTATAAATGTTACAAAATATGATGCTCCTCCTAATGATTTGATGTTAACAGGCCCAGACACATCTGAGTGTACCAATTCTAACACATTTTTCTTTCTGTCATGACCACCTCTAAGGAATGAAACCCTTCTTTGTCTACCATATATACAATGCTCACAAATATCAAGATTGCAGGATTTCAAACCTGGCAATAATTTTTTACCAACAAGGATTTTTAATCCCTTCTCACTCATGTGACTGAAACGCTTATGCCACAGATCTGTTGAATTTCCTTCTTTTGTGACAACAGTCAAATCTGATTTTCCTATCAGTTCCTTCAATGTGTATAATGTTCCTATCTTGGGTCCTTTGGCCATGACCAATGCTCCTTTGCTAATTTCCTAGCCTCCTTTTCCAAAGGTTGTGGAATGTCCTTCATCATCTAGTCATCCCATAAAGATTAAACCCATGCACATTTCTGGTACATGCCTGACCTATTTCAACAATATATCTTGTCCATCTCTCATCTTGATTTGGACATCTCTCACTCTAACAATACTGCAAAAATGATTATTCCCCAAATGCACTCTACCATAATCACCAGGATTATATGAAACAAAACTATCTTTGCATGGGGTTACATGGTGAGATGCCTCAGAATCAAGGATCCAATCAAAGCTACTATTAGATGTATATGCACATGCATCTTCTACTGAAAAAGTAAACAAAACATCACCATTTGTAGCTACAGCAGTAGTCTTGCCTTCATTTGTGCTGGATGACTTGTGATTTGTACTGGACGGTCTCTGATCCTTTTGTCCTTTCTTCCAAAATCGACATTCTTTCTTCATGTGCCCGAATTTGCCACAATGAAAGTAGATGATCCTACCTCTTCTTGATTTGATCTACCTCTCGATCTTGATCACCCTTGCTGGCCTCAATCCATTCTCCTACCATGATCAGCTAGAGTTGGAGCCTCTCATCCCTGGTTTTCCATAATTAACTTGCGTCGTAGCTCTCCATTCATTAAACTTTTGCTGACATCATCAAACTTCAGGGTCCCTATAGTTACTAAAGTGCTCATAGCTACAATTAAATTTTCCCAACTGTCTAGCATAGAACACATAAGCAAAATGGCTCTAATTTCATCATCTAAAATGATTTTAATAGAGGCAAGTTGATTAGTAATAGTATTAAATGCATTCATGTGCTCAGCAACTGAAGCACCCTCTTTCATCTTGATATTATAAAGCTTCTTCATCAAGAACATTTTGTTTGATGTCGTGTTCTTCTCATATAGAGAATGGAGCTTCTTCCATAATCCTTCTGCTGTCTTTTCTCCAGACACATTGAAATAAACATTCTTTGCTAAATATTGGCGGATTGTTGCAATCACCTTTCTATCTAGCATATTCCACTCTTCATTTTTCATTGATGAGGGTTTCTTTGTTGTGCCCTCAATCATCAAATATTGATCCTTTAAAATCACTATATCCTCCATCTATGATTTCCATAGGGAAAAATTAGCGCCGCTCAACTTCTCCATATCTGTAACTGTTGTCTCCATTTTCAATCAAATTCACGCCCCAAAACACAAAAAACTCCACTTAAAAATAAACTTTAATTATTATTCTTTAAAATTTAGTAATAATGACCTTCCTCCTTTTTAAAATACCCTTTTCAAAATTCCTGCTCCTTTTTAAAATATACTTTTCAAAATTCCAACATATAATTATATTAATAAAAAATATATATATAATTATAAATATTTGAATATTGGATTAACAAAGAGCCTTATGAGTAAACGAGTGCTAGAGAGCCTTTTTATAGGAAAATATTTGAATATTGGATTAACAATAAATTTATTTATTTAAATAAATAAATAATATTTGACCAATTTTTGAAACCAGAAAATATTTGAATGTTGGGTTAGCGGTCAAAGTTTTGATTTCAATAAATAAATCATATGTGACCAAGTTTTGAAACCATAATATTTCACCAGTCAATAATAATGATTGGGATTTGGTAATTTAGACAAAAAGTGAAAATAGTAAAAATAGAAATAAGATTTTTAAATTTAATTTTTTTCAATTGAAAATCTAGAAAGTTAATATAAGAATTAGTTGAGAGTTCAAAAAATTAATTATGAATTATAGTAATCATATGAAAATTAAACCTAATAGATTAATGATAAATATGTCCATCTAAATTTGTTATTAGATCATAAATTAATGGAATGGTTGAATTGGACCAACATTAAGTGAATGAGGGATTATTATGGTGAAGGGGATTTAATAAAACCAACAAAAACAAATTGTTATTATAAAGTCAAAGGTCAACAATATAACTAGGAAAATAAAGAGGCTAAGGATTAAAGTAAAAAATAAAATAAGAAAGGACTTAAGGATTAAAGTCAAATAAGATGCTCAGAGATTAAAGCGAAAAAATATAAAATAAAAGGAGTTAAGGATTAATGTCTAATAAGAGGCTAATAATTAAAGCTAAAAAATAAAAATAAAAAGAGGATGAAGAATATATGTAATTATTGATATTAGATCATAGCTAAAGATTCTATAAGATGATCATAAAAAATTTTAGATGAAGGGAAGGATAAAGAGGGTTAGGGAGTGAGGGAGGAGGCGATGAAGTTTAAACAAAAGCAATTGGAAGGGGAAAGATGGAGATCATAGACATGTTAAGAGTCATTGGGTGATATGGTGGATGACGGGTTTCCAGGATTGGCTAACCCTATAATCATCCTCCCTATTAAAGTTATTAGGGTTCTTCTCGATTTTGAGGGCTTCTCGAATAATACTAGAGTTATAGAATTGTGTAGAGGCTATCGTTTTTGATTGATTGAAGCATATTAAGTGCTTGGATTTAAAAGAGTGTTCAATGATGGTAGAATTTGAATGACAATTGTGGTTAGTGTCAGTAATGTGCTCCTTGAGGCAGCCTTTGAAAGGACAACCTGTTTGACCAATGTAAGCTTTACTGCAAGAACAAGGATTTTTATAAACCCCTGATCAAAACAATTGCTTGAGGGTTTTGTGGGGTCTAAATACCATTTTTATGCTTTTCTTTGGAAGAATATTAGCAATAAGATCCATGGTCCCTTTGATGTAAGGAAGGGTGACAAAGCCACAAGAAGAAGAGGGGCCCAACTTTTTGGGTTTAGGGTGAGCAACAAACCGGTGAGCTTTAGAGATATAAGCAGAGGAATAGCCATTAGCTCTGAAAGCCTTGACTAGATGGGATTTTTCAAAATTTGGTCAAATATTATGATGGATGGAGTCATCATCCAAAATGTTGAACACATCACACATATTACAGTGTTATTCCGGAAATCTCCCACAATAAGAAAAATAATATTGAATGTATAAGAGGCTCTACCCAAACAAGTTTACAACATAGTTAAATTTGTAATATTGAGTCATGTCAATTCTTCTGCTACATACATCATTCTTAGTAGAAAAAAACAGAATATGAACCAATAAATTTAAAAAGATAAGAGACATACAGACTGCAAATTTGATCAAATATAGAATCAAACTAATCTTTATTTGACTTGTCTCCGAGAGATCAGTGTTAAGTGTGAAGCCAAATCCATGTAGGATTCTAGATCCTTCTACACAGCCATTAGTTTCTAGATCTCCATCTAAATCACATGCAGGATTCTAGATCCTTTTTCAGCCTCTATAAATTTGTAATTTCTCTAGCCAAGGAAATCAAGCCAAGGTCCAGGGCTGTTACGTAATGCAAAGTGATTTATGTTCTCCAGTGGTTGTTTTATCTATTCCGTTTTTTCTGATTGAGTAATCTTGTTTTTTCTCCATTTGTTTGTCTCTGAAATTATTCTTTGCTATTGTCGTCTAAGTCTCTAAGTATAAATCTGCTAACTGTGTTGTATGCTCTGAACTAATAATTGGTATCGGAGCTAGGGTCAAATATCCATTGTGCAAGCTGCTTAGTGCCATCGCCTTACTCTGGTAGCATTCATTACAACGTTGGTTGTTACCTCTGGAGCTGTTGAAGGATCTGTCCAGGAAATTAGAAATCGTTGCAAAGAAGAGAGTCCAGGAAAAGGATCTATTCAGGAAATAGCTATTCACAAGTGGGGACACAGGTCCTTTGAATGTCCTGAAAATGAACAAACTGGGAAAAGGGGAGCATATGTCGCTCATCCCGATGAAGCGGAGGCACCACCACAGGAGGTGGAAAATATGCCAGAGACCGGGGAAGCCTCGGTGTTGAAAAAGGTATTATTAAAACCAACTAAGGAAGTAGCTAAGTAGACACAGAGGAAAGCATTGTTCTGAACTATGTGCAAGTCGCATGGGAAATGATGTAAATTAATTATAGACAGTGGAAGTACTAATAATCTGGTAGCTACTGAAATGGTGGGAAAATTGGGTTTGAATAATTTGAAGCACCCCACTCCATATAGGGTGTCTTGGTTGCAGAAAGGTCACCAACTGCTGGTCGATGAGCAGTGTGAAGTAGAGTTTCATATTGGCAAGTATAAGGACAAGGTGACTTGCGATATCATGCCTATGGACATGTGCCATATTCAGTTGGGCAGACCATGGCAGTATGATAGGACGGTCATCCATGACGGGGCAACAAATTGTTACAAGTTTGTTAAAGATGGGATAAAGCATATGCTAGTGCCCATGAAGGAATAGGATGCTGCAGAAACTAATGGGACAAAAGCATTACTATTAGGCGAAAAAGAGTTTTTGCGACAGATGGAGGATGATGAAGTGAAGTATGTAGTTGCGTGAAGGCCAAAACCAGTATTGATCCATACTAAAGTCACTGAATTACCTAAAGAGATACAGGACATCCTGCAAGAATTTAGTGATATTGCGGTAGACGATCTACCGGACAAATTACCACCGAAGTGGAGCATTAGTCACCATATGTATATTATTCCAAGAGCTAGTTTTCCAAACAAGGTTGCCTATCAGATGAGTCCAAAGTATAATGAAGAAATCCAGAAGCAGGTGCAGGAGTTGCTGGATAAAGGACTGATTCAGGATAGTTTAAGCCCTTGTGCATTTCCAACTGTTTTAGCTCCCAAGGAAGGAGGTGAGTGGCGAATGTGCATGGATTCCCGGGTCATTAACAAGATTACTATCAGTTATAGGTTCCCTTTACCTCGAATGGATGATATGATGTATTGTTTGAGTGGAGCAACGTAATTTTCAAAGATAGACTTGAAAAGCGGCTACCACCAAATCAGAATTTGAGAAGGTGACGAGTGAAAGACAACTTTCAAGACTAATGAAGGTTTGTACAAATGGCTGGTTATGCAATTTGGATTAAGCAATGCCCCCAACACGTTCATGCGGTTGATGAATGAGATTCTGAAGGAATTCATCGGAAAATTTGTGATTGTATATCTGGATGATATACTTATATTCAACAAGACGAAGGAAGAGCATTTTCGACACGTGAGATATGTAATGGAAAAATTGTAGCAGAATAGATTACTGATAAATTTGAAGAAATGTTCTTTTTTCAAGAAAGAGTTAACTTATTTGGGATTTGTGATTTCTAAGAACGAACTAAAAATGGATCCGGAAAAGGTTGCAGCCATAGTTAGCTAGTCGTCTCCCAAAAGTTTGTTTGACGTAGGAAGTTTTCATGGATTGGTGATTTTTTATTGGAAATTTATTAAAATTTTAGTGGGATTTGTGCACCCATGGTGGACACCATTAAGAAGGCAAATCAGCCTTTCCATTGGACAGAAATGGCAAATAAGATTTTTCAACTGCTCAAAAGAAAAATTACTGAAAAACCGATTTTGAGATTACCAGACTTTAACAAACTTTTTCAAGTTCGTTGTGATGCTAGTGGGATAGCCATTGGTGCATTACTCAGCCAAGAGGACAAGCTAGTAGCCTATTTTAGTGAGAAACTAAATGAAAGTAGGCAGAAGTACATGTCTTATGACAAGGAATTTTATGTAGCGGTTCAAGCGCTAAAGCGTTGGAGACATTATCTGTTGGCCAATGAATTTGCCTTATTTTCAGATAATTCTACATTGCAGTATATTATGCAGCATCATAAGCTGAACCATAAACATGTGAAGTGGGTGGAGTACTTGCAGAGTTTTACATTTGCGTTGAAACACATCAGTGATCAAGCCAACAAAGTGGCAGATGCGTTAAGCGGGAGGAATTTGATCCTACAGGAAAGTACGATACAAGTATTAGGATTTGAACATCTTAAGGACTTGTATGAGGCAGATGCAGATTTTAAGGAAGGTTATGAAGCTTGCGAAAATCCATTGTTAAGAGATAACAATTGATGGCTAGACTATAATATGCAGGAAGGTTTGCTATTCAAAGGAGGGTACTTGTGTATTCCGGAGTGTTCTATGAGAGAGAACTTAATCCAGGAAAATCATAATGGAGGTTTAGCCGGGCATTTTGGCATAGACAAGACCTTGGATCAGTTGAGCCATTTTTACTATTGGCTAAAGATGCATAGAGATGTACAAAGGTTTGTGACTAGATGCAAAGTGTGTCAACATGCAAAGGGACACAGCTAGAATACAGGGTTGTATACGCCCTTGCCTATTCTGAACAGACCATGGGACTCAGTCAGTTTAGACTTTGTCTTAGGTTTTCTAAAGACACAACAAGGATTCGATTCCATCATGGTGGTGGTGGATCATTTCACCAAAATGGCACATTTCATTCCATGCAGGAAAACTAGTGATGCCACACATGTAGCACATTTTTTCTTCACCAAGATAGTCAAATTACATGGCTTGCTGAAGTCGATTGTTTCAGACCGAGACATTAAGTTTACAGGACATTTTTGGCAAACCTTATGGAAAAAATTAGACACCAAACTAAACTTCATCTCATCTTATCATCCATAGACCGATGGTCAAATCGAAGTGGTGAACCGAAGTCTGGGAAATTCGTTGAGGAGTTTGGTTGGAGTGGGATCGTGTGCTTACACAAGCAGAATTTGCTTATAACGATTCACCCAACCGAAGCATGGGTAGTAGTCCTTTCCAGATCCTATACAGAATGCACTCACGTGGAGTACATGATGATGAGCCCCAAAAATGGATAATTATATGGGCTCATTCAGCCTCCTAATTCGACTTAATCCACCATTATCATTATTTTATTGCATTTTTTTTATTATATTTACGTTAATAGAGTGAATTGGGTTAGGCATTATGCCAACAAATCTAATGTGTGCTTTATGCAGTCTTTTTGGTCAATTTGGAGACAAAATCAAAGGTTTAAATGAGCACTTGGCAGCCAAGTTCGTGGAGAGGATTTGTAGGAAGGTGTCCCCTTCATTCATGGGCCCTTACCTCGAATTCTACACCATCAACTCGGAGTTCAAGGGCCACCAAATCAATTATCACAAGGGCAGCCGAGCAAGGGCTAGTAAAGTTGCTATGAACTACAAGTTTTGGCAGTCGAGTCCCTAAAGTTTAGGAGGGATGTTGGGGTCCTCAATTTGTATAAATAAGAGGGCTTAGGGCCTCATTTTAGTTAGTCACTTTGTAGGTAGAAGTTAGCTAGTTTGTAGTTCGATTTTTAGTCATTTTTTAGGCAGTAGTTTAGCTCTCTATTTCAGCACATTTTCGAGTTTTCCTTGTGAACAGTTTTTGGAATGTAACTATTCTTTTGATCAATAAAGATGAATCCAGCTTTGCACCAGCTCTAATCTCTCTTAGGAGGCTGTAGCTCTTGGGGTTCGGCCCATCTCAAGTGCCAAGTACCTCCTTTGTTTACTTTCATGTGTCTTTGCTACATTCTTAGAATAAAATTTGTTATTTAGATTTAAATCTTGTTTTGTTATTTAGGTTGTTGTTGATAATTAAAAAGGCTTTTCATGTTCAGATTCATTTGATAGGTTAATAACAGAGAAGATCTTCAGAAAAAGGCTCAAGCACCTCTGATCTGACCTCTCTCTCAGTGGGATCGTGAGCTGGGACAAAGGTGACATTGTTGCCAACAAAAACTTTGTTTTTCTTTGTCATGCAATCCTTAGTGTTGGAATTCTCATTTGCAGACGCTAATATTAGTTGTGTTTAAATGCTTCAGTTTATGATTGCTTAGTTGCATAGTTATTTCACGTATTTCATTTCGAATAAACTTCTGTTCATTTCCTTTTGCTGTTACTTAGGTCAGATTGGAGTGAAGTAACTAGGTCATAGGTTTTCTAAGTGTTTGTTTGTTCAGCTTGAAAAATAACTTGTAGAGTGCCTATCATACTTCTCCATCTGCCCATACTCCATCCAACCTACCTGCTTCATCTTCCATTTCAGATCCTTGCGTTACCTTTGCCACGTTCCCTCACGTTGACCTACTTTCCATATTATTGTGTAGCATTGCCTTATCTCTCCTTGAACAAATCTAACCGTCCTTATCACTCTTCAACTCCATTCCCCAAGGCCTGGACCTTCTCACACCATTATCTCACCTCCATACCCACTCCTTTATCTTTCTCCCTCCATCCATCCTCCAAAATCCCATTTCTGAACATCCTGTAGAAAATCACAGACATCCTGTAGAAATTCCAGAATATCCTGTAGAAACCCTGCAGACTTCCTGTAGAAGCTCACGAAAGCAGTTTCTTGATAGCCAAACTCTATGAAATTCTCTCGAAGGATGTTAGGGACCCCTTAGGCCCTCTCTGAACCTTCCCAACTTCTTGCAAGCATTTTCTCTCACTGATCTGCCTCTGCACATTCAAAAACAGTGAAAGCAAATGCATGATAATTCTGACAATTTACTCAAAAATACAAAAAGGGGTGCTCTTCAGATAGTGATAACTTAGACACATGAATTTTACCTTTCTAAGAGTCAATGGCATTCCTTTCTGTAGCTTTCATCATTTTTATTTCACAAGTAGGGTTAGTCGGTAAAACTAGGGTTTGCATTTCCTTTTCGCTTTTCGCTTCTTTCTACAAGTAGATTAGCCTCCTTTGAGTTAGTTTTCCTCCATTAGTTGAAAAGCTTCTTCTAAGAGCTCATAGAATTTGTCTTAAGCTCCCAGCGGACTTGTGCCAGCTGACCAAGTGACAGCTGCGGCAAGAGCTAGTACTTGTGCATACAACACCGTCGCTTCCAAGTTTGTTACGAACTACCGGGTTGATAAAATTAAAGAAGGGAGTCCCAAGAGTTACAGAATTATTGCTGAAATACTGGGGGCCACCACATGAGTTACGGGATTTTGGACAGTTGGAGTGCAGGAGTGCTGATGGTGAAGATTTTGCAAAGGCAATCAACGATCTTCATGAATAGGTGAAATTAAAATTACAAGACAACAACCAAAGATACAAGCAGAAAGCAGATTTGAAAAGGCGAGAGGAACAATTCAACGTAGGAGACCTAGTATTCACACACCTACACAAGGAGAGGTTTCCTAAAGACGAATACAACAAGTTGAAATGGAAAAAAATTGGGCCTTGCAGGATTTTTCAGAAGTTTTCTGCAAATAATTATGAATTGCAGCTACCCCTAGGTATTGGAATTTCACCCATTTTCAATGTGGCAGATCTGTACCCCTACATTGTGGCAAATGAAGAAGATAGTTAGGAAAGACGAACACGGGACACCCAGAATGAGAATGATTCGTGGATTAAACAAATGCCCCCAGTGAAATCTCTAGAGATTGAACAGATCCTAGATACTCAGGTGGCCAGACGGACTTGAAGGAAATAATATTTGCAGTACCTAGTCAAGTGGAAGGGTCATCCTATTGAAGATAGTACTTGGTTAGATGCTGGCCAAATTCAAAGTGTCGGGTACTCTATTGAAGAGCTCATGTACAAGTGCCATGAGTTTAATTTACCCTAGGAGCCTGATGCAGGAGCATCCGAGTGAAGAGGCGACAGTTGGGAAATGTTTTTATTTTATTTTTATTTTGTTGGATAAGAGGAAAACACTTTGAGTTTCTATTTAATTTTTGTTTCATTTTGTTTCAATTAAAATTAAGGCTGACTCAGCCATTGTTAGTTTTTAAAATGAGGAAAATAGATCAAGACAGGATTAGTTAGGAACTTGGTTGAAGAAACTAGTAAACAACTGAAAAGTAACTGAGGAACAGTTCCTCAACTGTAAAGAAATTGCTAATAATGCATTGAAAAGGAAAAATCAGAGAGGATCAAAGGGCTGCCATCCAAAGAGGAGAGAGAGCCTAGAAGTTGTAATTTACAATTATTTGAATCTCTATAGTAGCAAACAATTCAAAATCTGTCATTAAGGAGGTAGATTAATTTTTATTATATTCCTGTGCTTAGATGTTTCAAGCATCAAAATGAAAGCAAGACAATGAAACCATTTATTCAAAAGATCTGAATAAGCATCGGCAATCATTTGTAGCAGGAAGCATTTCAAAACCGAGAACCAAACAGAGGTAGACCAACATATATATTTATTTTTCTCAACAAAACAAAACCCTGGTACTACTATATTCAACATTTAAAAGCATTTCATGTACATTGCATTTTCATTTTCCATTCAACAAAATTCACTGTACAAATTCTATAACCTGGAAATCGTTGAGGGTTCCAAACCCACGCAAACCATCAAAATTACAGTCCACAGACTAGGCCCAAATCAGACAGTAAGGGCATGAACACCTCAGAGACCACATACAGGCACAAAGGAACCAAAAGCCTAAGGGCATAACCCAAACACAAACAAGAGCAAACGACAGAGCAAGTATCGACGAAACAAGCAACAAAGCAAGTAAGAAATCACAATAGCCATGGAAAGACCCTACCTAGGTTTTCCCTAAGCCCGCGAATAATGCCCAGGTCAAAGCTATGGAGCAGTGTTCCCTTGGAAGGGCCTACACACCACCACATAGCGGGGCAGTGGTTAGTTGGAGCGATGACACCAAAACAACAATGAATAGCCAACTGGAAGAGGAACGAGGGTTTTTTTTTACCTTGAGGAGGAATTATTCTATGATGGAGGATGAGATATGAGACCCGCAACAAAGGGTTTCCACCAGCAGAAGAGCCATGGATACATTCTACCTACTCACCAAGGAGCCAGAGCGTTAGGACCCCAAAAACACGGAGTGGAATTGAAATTGGAAGGAGAAGCTTACCTCAGAGCGAGTTCGTTGAGTCATCTCATGCAGCAGCCAGATAGGAACCTGTGATTGTAGAGTCGAAATTTCACCAGACCAAACATCAACATACCAATCACCACAAACAGAGCATATACAAAGCTTGAACAAAATGATAGAGACAAATAGACTTGCGGGAGGAAGAAGTTCTGAAACCCTCCAAAAACAAGAGCAGTGAATTGGTATAGAAAATAAGCAGAGGCATAGCATCAACAAACCCCAGAGAACCAGCAACACTCAGTAAACCACCATACGGGACAAGCAAGGTACAAAACCTACCAACCATTGCAAATACCAGGTGAAAGCATTGAGCACCCACAGAGCCAAACCATCGCAAAGGAGAAATGACTTCCAAACACCCTCGGCGAAAGTGATAACCCATAGTCGTAAGCTTGAGGTCAGTACAAAGGGCGAACAACAAACAATAAACCACATTAAAGTCATACACCAAAAACCCTACCACCAAACTTAATTCGGAAATGAAAGAATTAAACGGTCACATCCACGTGTCCCTCCTCGGGATCGCCACCACTGAATGTCAGCTTACTCCCTGTTCTGTTGTATATAAAATGTTATTAAGCATACCATCAACGATAAAGGAAAAACTTTGTTTCTTAAATTCATAAACCAAAATTTTCAAAATGACCCAAAACCTCCTAGCCAAGGGTGTTGGCTACTTTACGAAGCACATCCACCTTCTCAAACCTCTGTTTCTTTCTTTTTCTTGTCTCCATAGGATATTTCCTCATATTTTCTTTGTCCATTCTCTTCTTAGATCATGTAACTTTCTTCTTGTTGATGATAAGGTCCTTCAGTGGCACATTGTCTACATTAATCACCTCCTTGGCTAAATCTGCGTGGCTCCTGAGTTTAATTTTATATTTTAATTTGTTTGCTAGCCTTGTATGGGGTCTTCTGCCACCTTTAAAAACTTCAAACAATGTTTCCTCATTTTGGCTTTCAATTTTAACCTCCTTGCCTTTAATAGTTTCTGGTTTATTTGTGTCTGCAAGGGAGGTTTAAACAGGTGGACTCACAATCTAGGGAGGACTGATATCAAAAGGTAGGTTTACAGGAGATTCAGGGTCTAGTTTACTAAGACTGGAACTCTTTATTTGGTGGACTTTGGGAAATTTAGGGCCAAATGATGTAGATGGGATATTTATACCTTTATGGTTGGGAGTTAGCTCAACATGGGCTTTTCTTTAGTCTTTTTTCCCTTTTTAGTTGTCTTTGGCCTCCCTCTTTGATTTTTAGGGGGTTGAGGTTGAAAAACTCCCCAAAATAGGAAATGGCTCCACGTTCTTCTTTCCTTATCCAACTAGTTTTCAATTGGTAGCTTGATGAGGGCTTTATGATAAATGAAATGGGGAGAAGCATCGATTCTTGCTCTTAAATGAGTTGGCATTTTCCTGAGACTTTCTAGTAAATAGAAACAGACATTCATTCTAACTTGACCAACCCAATGTGAAGGAAATGGAAATGATAGAGGTTTACCTGATTAAATCTTCCTTCACAGGTGAAATATTATTGAGAGATTCAAAGAAAATCGTGCCATTTATCTTGCAATTAGTCCCTCTGAACCGTGGTTCTCCATTTGCAATTCTTGAATTCCACTTTCGGAAAAGGGACACATCAACCCCTGTGAACACATGGCTTTTGAAAATTCGTTCTTCAATTGTTGGCAACATTGTGGCTTCTGAGATTAGCTTCTCTATAACCAGAAAGGTGAGCCCACTAGCCTCCACCCAATTCCCATCGAAATTTTGAGTGAATGACCAAGCCACAACATTGTGGTAGTCGGTGCAAACTCACTCCAACCTGATTGCTGAAATTGTTGCTCAATATCAGGATATATGTCCATCAAATCTGGTTCTTTTGGCTCATCCTGGTTAGCTTTTCCACCCTTCCCCATCACAGTCTTCTACTTGAAACTAGAAACCTCGGGATTTGATCTTGGATCCTTGCAGGAGAAATTAGATGATATCTTTGCCAATCGTTAACAAATAAACATCATAACCACAAAACTTACAAATGACAAGACAAATTTACAAACATGTAAATGATTTTAACGATGAATAGGGGAAATCATCATGATTTGTAAAAATGATTATGATATGGAGGAGACACATTTTAACCCATAATCATTCATCAAAACATACATCGATGGTGGCAGATAAAAATACGATTTAACCTCATACTTACCCATGGCATGCTTTGTAGAGCTAATAATTGGCACTGGCATGGTCACTGAAATTCCAAATGTTGAATTTATAATTTTCTTTTGGTGTTGATAGTCAGCTTGTCGATTTTATAGAAAATTTTGATGAACACTTTGTCAATGAATTTCTTTAAAAAATATAATCGAAACACTTAAAACACTGATAGCCCTGCTATTGGTGATTTCCCTATTTATTACAACTAAAATGCTCACACTAAAACTGTCAGCATTTTCCGAAGAAAAAAATTTAAAACAAACTTAATGTGATAACAACAACCATACATGGATTTCAAGAAAAACTAGAAAATATGGAAATGCTAATGCAATGCCACCAAGATCTTGTAAGATCCTCTAAACTTGTTGGGCTTCAGTAATAGAGGTGGTTGTGGTGATTTTGCCCACAATTTCGTCAATCACTCCATTTCCTAGAGTTTTCTCAAAGGTTAGTCCTCATAAGTTTCAAGAGACCAGGGAAGACAAAAACCTGCATATAATATTTGCATTTCAATATACAATGTCAATAGAATATGGACTATGGGGAATCCGATTAGATATTGAAATTCCATTGCATGCGAATGATTGAAAATGATGGAACAGAGTCAGATAAAACAATACCAATTAATTTCGCGATGTTGAGACCAAATCCTCATGTTTCATAAGTAAAGGCCATTGTTGCTACAATGAGTGAAAGGAACCATACTTTATGAATGTTTGGTATTTGAGAGAAGATAACTTGTATAACTCCATAAAGGATCATGTAAGTGCGCTCCGGAAAATGGCAGGGAGACCCATGCCCATGCCTTTGGTAAAAGTTTGATCGTCTGGTTGCTCTGCAATATTCATGGCATATAAAATTTTCAATCATTTTTATATATTGAGATCAGTACCATTAAAAAGTAAAATTTTATTTAAGATTACATGCCATGGATGGTATAAAATTATGAACACAATCATCTAAACAACAAACATTAAGTATCAAATATAAATGTCAATATGAATATGCATTTTACATATTGATCAAATATAAGCATAATTTTGAATTTGCATAAATTGATTGAAAACTATGAAAAATAAGAACAAAATCATGAAATAAAATCAATTCCTCTTTCCATTACCTTTAATTTCAAACTCATCTATACCTTGAATTCTTTCAGCTGCAACATGCTCTAATTACATTAAAGTTTTTAATAGATATTATTTGGAATTTTTTGAAAATAGAAAAGAAATGTTAAAAATAACATCAAGAAAAATCCTAATTTAATTTGTCCTTGAATTAAATTAGGAATTAAATCGAAATTCTATTCTCATAGCAACTTAAAATAGTTAACTAAGTTAATTTGACTTCGTTGGCTCAGTAAATTCAAGTTGGAAGTCTATCTAGAGTCATGTAGAGGATTCTTAAATTTTAGGGGTCCAGGTTAAGTTCTCTTGAGAGGTAATTAATTAACTCAGTCTACCTGAGTTAAATTCAGTTAAACTAGTTATAAATGTTGGAGGCACTAGTGAGAGGTCAAGTGAATTAAATTGGATTTAATTCACATGTAGTGATCAATCATATCATTGATAATTCACTAAAAAATAACTGATGCATGTCAGTTCTAAGAAAGACCCAATTGAGATTAGAGTTTAGGGACAGTATACTATTAGTTGTATAATTTTCCGAGTTTTACAGATGGTGCATGTAATCAGTGGAAGGCATACGGTGGATTGTGCAGTTGTGGTAAGGGATTTTCCCAATTAAATATGAGCTAATTCTCTAAAGAATTGCAAGGAAGTAGGGTCTTGGCAGACAACAGAAATGGCTAAGTGGTGGCTTCAACTCGTTTGTGAAGCAGAGGATAGAAAATACTTGTGCATGTTGAGATCAAGGTTGAGCAGAGCATATTTTATTCATCCAAGGCTTTCCTACGAAGCAGTGAGATAGATTATAATTGTGCAGAGATTGTTCGGATTGAACAAGCATTGTATTTTCTTCTGAAATCTTCTCGTTAATTCAATATAGATAGTCAGGGTTTTGAGTAGTTGCTTTCCCTAAAAAAATATTGTGTTATGTGCGATTGAAATTCTTCCTTTTCTACTTAGTGTTTTGATCAATCAATTTATGTTTCCACTGATGAGTAGCGTATATTTTTGTCTTATGTTTTAGCATATCACATAAGCAATTTGAATCTACAAGTAAATATCTACAGAATTTTGGATGAAACCTTACCATCACTAGATTTGTATCTTTGTTGATTTTGGAATTGATATTTTACCAATATAGAAGTTCTTTTCTTTGAAAATTGTATGGTATGCATGTATTAGAGTAATTATGATGCAGGGGAAAAAATTGAAGGCAGAAAAAATAAGAGGGAAATGTATAGTTATTATGATAATTCTTAACAATGTTTGGTACTTGGAATTCTAATCACATTCATAATGATGTTCCTACCTTTTTATTAATATTTGGCAATGGGAACCAATAGATAGGCTTCTTATCTATCATAACAGTGAAACCCATCTTGTAAGGCAAGGTTAATCAAAAGGGAGTCATATGTGATGGAGATTTTTTTATAAATATCAAGCACCAGTTAGCAAATCAATCATTATTTTTCACCCTATTTGTTGAATGATATAATATTCTTATTCAATAGACTAGACAAAAAAAGGTAAAATAATTATTGAAGTATTACATGATGCTTGATATTCGTCCTAGTTGAAGATATTTATTACTCACAGAGTCTCATAGAAAATATTTACTTCCAATTTAATTTTATTTTATTCTATTGGAAATTCACATTAATTCATAAATATTAATGGATAATATTGTATTATATACGTATTTTTTATTTCATTATATTTCCTTCAACTTGGTATCATAGGAGGTGATGTCTACCCTTTAGGTGTGTCAACAAGAATCTCTTGGACATCTAACAATCCACCCAAATAAAGTGAAATCACAATTTTCTTTTTAGTCCTCAAACATTGTTGTGTTATATGTAATGTTGTTCTGTGTAAAAATTTATAATGTAATTTAAATATATATATATATATATTTTTTTTTAAATATTTGAAATTTTGGAATAAGATATTTGAGTTATTAAATTTATAGATATTGAATTTTTAAATAATTTTGAGAATCCTAAATCTATTTATAAATTCAAAAATGTATTTCAAATAATAAAAAAAATTAAATTGATTAATTTATAACAACAATCCAACAACAATTTAAAGTGATGATGAATGTCCTCCAATACAACAACAATTTGGGTACAAATTAAACCAGGTTGCGAATGAATAATAATGGTCTCTAATACAACCACGCTTATATAAATTAAAGCACAAAAAAGAAACGGGACCCATGTTTGCAAAAAAGACATGAAGAGGAAACTATAGCTAGTGTCTCTAACTTCAGGGTTTACAAATAGACATAAGGAATATAGTCTGCAAAAAGCAATTACAACAATGGTTAGAAATTGGAAAAATTACTCGTCAAGCCTAGTAACTAATCCAAAAAGAGTGTAACAATCCCTTCTCATATTTATATTGATAGAAATTTTTGTAAAAGTATTATATTCACTTTAAAATTTATTATCTAATTTAGTTCCATTTCAAACATTAATCTTAAATGTTAGGCTAACTTTGATTTTTTAATTTAATGAAATAAAATCTACTATTAAACACTAAAGCTACATCTTGTAACGTTGTGAAAAATATACAAATAAATGTGAATCATATAATAACATGGCATGCCTGTATAAGCGTAATGCCTGTATAAGCATACATTAAATTATGTTTTGGAATGATTAGAGTTGTCTTATGATGCAAAATCCTCTGTGATTTGTGGGTTCTAGAATATTTATGCTTAAATAATTATATGAAATGTTCAACATTAATACAATGGTTCTCTTATGATGCAAAATTATCTTTGGGTTGTAGAACATTTATGATTTAATAACTATATGAAATGTTCAACATTAGTACAATGGTTTTCTTATGATGCAAAATCCTCCGTGATTTGTGGGTTGTTAAACATTTATGCTTGAATAACTATATAAAATGTGATGATGAGGGTTATGATGTTTCAACATGATATTGCACTAAGTTTTAGAAGTGATGTTGAGAATATACTTGTTGTTTATATTTATGATGCAAAATCCTCCGTGATTTGTGGGTTGTAGAACATTTATACTTGAATAACTATATGAAATGTTCAGCATTAATACAATGGATGATGAAGGTTATGATGTTTCAACATGATATTGCACTAGTTATTAGAAGTGAGGTTGAGAATATACTTGGTTTTTATATTTATTTGAAAGGCTTATTTAGGGCTATATGTTAATGTTTCTTTATTTTTTTAATATTTTTAATAAATATGAACTTAGAAAAATGTTTTTGTGAGGGAGGTTTATGTAATGTTTCATTCTTCTACCTTGTTTTACTATAAAGATTTGAGTGAGTAAATATATATGTTTTATTTTAAATATATTATTCATATTTATGATAATGAAGAATATTAAATAATATGTCATGTTTTGATTATTATAATTTGAATATAATTAATTATACATATTGTGATCATATGTGTTTTGGAATAAATCGTAATATGTAGATTGATGTTATATAAATAATTGATTATAGATTTAAAGGGTAGTGTGATTTTGATTAGAATTCGGTATAATTATAATGCGTTGTATGAAGTATAAATTGTGTATTGTATTTTGAGTATAAATGAAATGATTATTTAAAATTGTGATATGCTTAATGAATACTAAGTAGTCTCTAATGTGTTAGACAACTAATCCTCAGGGTTAAAGATTGGATTAGTTTGTATCATGGTGTGTGGTTATTGGAGTCCAAGAAGACCCAGAAATTGAACCCAACGTTTCTATGTGTATTTATATGTATATCATTTACATCATTCTTTGATATCAATTAATATACAGTTGTATTTGGTTTCCAATATCGTGTGTTTAATAGCAGTATCAAAGCTTTGTTTCAAGGAGATGAGCCACTAGTTTTGTGGCCATGGATGTTTGCACTTGTATGGGCGAATGGTGACATTTAAATTTTGAAGGAGGAGTTGTGACTATTGAAGACTAAGAGAGTTTGGATCGAACTTCCATTCTCGAGTTTGTGTGGAGAGCCTAGGACAAGTCTCTATTTCTAAGAGTTTAATCATCGTGAAGAAATCCTACACATTGCAACACGATTAGTAGTGAAAGAGCACAAAGGAGAAAACTAGTATATTTCATTATTATTTGTAAGGTTGATGATCCAAGTGGATATTGGTGGCCACCCGCTAATTCGACTTGGATCCCCTCTAGTGCTTCGTGCAGTTTTTTTCAGTTTCCTTAATTATAGCACAATTTACTATTTTTAGCAGTTTTTCGGGTCCTAAACTTCCGGAGCCATTTTGAGGCCCTAAACGACGTTTTTTGGGAAATCTACCGCCAGCAATTTTTCGTGACTAAAAATCGTCTTTTTCGTCGTAGTCCTCGGAGAGAGCTTTCCAACGGGCTATCATGCGCGTCAAACGGAGATAAGACGACCAATTCGCGACCTCGGGAAGTTGATGTACCAACTTACCCAAAAACGGGGCCCACAATTTGGCGTTTCATCTTCCAGGGTTAGGTTTTGGAATGTGAAG
>APFE031601699.1:0-16441 GCA_000404065.3 Pinus taeda | reverse complement strand
ATGGCTCGGCGGCCATCACCCCGCCAAGCCCTCCGCACCACCATACACAACCGTTTATGTTATATAAATGGGGTGGGAAAGGGCCACCTCCGGTGGACCCGGCCCACACCCCAATACTCTCCACCAATCATGCTAACAAACAACGGTGCCGGAAATCGGGTAAGGGCACTGGCGGGGGTCGAACTCGCCCGTCCACATGGTCGGCCTCTAAACGGGCGGCCCCATATAATGCGGCAAAAACTTTGTTGCACCAACCATTATAACAGTCAACAGAATGTTAACTACTGGAGTTATGGCGGCGGGCTGCCCAATGTGGACCCAACCGCCCCTTAAATCCATTTTTGTTAAAAAAAACAACAACATATAAAATGGTAAATTTAGGAGGGGCGGGATTTGATCCCCTGACCCCTCCTCAACAAACTTTTAAACTTAACCAACGCACCCAAACTACTTTCTTGTTTATTTCACCCACCAAACTATATGTAAACCTTCATTCATTTGAGTGCCCAGATGGAGGAACTAGGAGCGGGCACAAATTTCGAGATGGAGGAAGGGAGTGCACGTAGTTGGAGGCAGAATTTTGCAGGAGGAGCGAAATTTCACTTTGTCAGAATTTGACAAATTTTATATGGTTTCAACACTTCTTGACACCACGAACGCAATGACGTTGTTTGTGTCTCCATTAGAGTTCTGCATTTTTCGGCCATTTTCAGTATGAGGGTGGAACCATGATTGCTACAAAAACAGGGAGCGGAACCATGATCCTTGCAATTTTCCTGAGGAGGTAATTTTTCTCCATGTCGGAATATAGTCAAGTTTACAGTCGTTTTTCATGGTTTTCTGCAGGGATCACAATGGCAAGGTCAGATTTGCCTTTGGAGTTGCATACTTCCAGTCCACCCATGGAGCATAATCTTTGAGGAATCTAGGGGGAATCTAAATGATTCCTTGAGCCCCAGATTCTCAACTTCTCAGAATTCAAAAATTGGACAGTCGATTTTGCACTATTTGACGTCACAAATCTGATGGTGCATTCAGATTTCTCATTCTCTCATTCTATTCTTCTGCCACTTTTCTAAGTGGAATGTAGGTGTCAACATCCATGTGCGAGCAGTCATGCGATTGATGCCGTGAGATCGATGGTCCGAACAGCTTCAGCAGTTTGACATCCGCTTCTTCAGATGGCCCTTGGTTGTGAGGTATATGCAGTGTTCATATACTTATTTTTCTAGGCATTGTGTTGCACAGGTCCTTGATTGATGTTTGATGTGGGATCTTATTTCTTACTCATTTTTATGATTCTTGCTTGATGTGACGCAGAATCTCCTATGTGATGACTTGTTGTCATGACTCATCATGTTTTGTTTTGAGATCCCTTTGTTGTATGTTGATGGGATACTCATATGTCGCCATGCATGTTTGTTTTGAGATCCCTTTTATGCCATGTTGGCGAGATGCTCATCATGCATGAGTTTTGTGTCATACTGATAGGAGTCTTTTTACTCAGAGTTCCTGTAGTGGAACATCTCTTAGAGCCACTCCTGCGTGAGGGCATTTTCCTTGTGTGATCGCGATATCATCTCTTGTGTACATCATCACTATTGACAGCACTTAATGCAGCGGCCTACACCATCTTGAAACTGGGGCCCGGAGACGTAGTCCCTCCTGGACGAACTCCATTATCAACGTCTTCCATTTTCATGTGTTGATGATTGACATGTTCCTCTTCTTTACAACATCCAGATGTATTCATTAATGTTTTTTTTTTTAAATGCAATTTAACACATCATGAAAGTAAAAGGTCTTGGAAGGGTCCTTTGTCACATCCGGACCTGGATCACCTGCCCCCTAGATTTTGCATCATCCTCAATGCAAGTTGTCATTATATATAGTTACAACAATCTATTTTTATTAAAAAATGAAATTAACTCCAAACAAATTACAGAAAAGCACACATAAAAACCAGAGACAAAATATTGGCGGAAAAAGGCTGAAGCCTCATGCTTCCTCACGTATTCACTCTCATTATTATTCATCAAAATAATTGAATATAATGTTACAAATAAATAGATGAGAGATAGTGTTCTCAAGATAGTGTGTTCTATCTTGGACACTTTTGGTTGAGATAATTTCTCCTTTGGTTGAGATAATTTCTCACCAGACACACACCAATATAGGAGTTACCTAAACTTACTCCTATCTTAGAGGAACAACCCAAGAGTTAGGCACAAATTCCTAACTTGGAATATTTAATTAATTTATTTATTTTTTGGATTTATTATTGTTTTATGAGAGAGGCTAACATTCCCCCCTTGAATGGATCGATCCTTGGGAATGGTCATCCACAGTCAAAAGATTGTCTCAGTTCTACAACCGACTACAATCACACATAGTGCAGCCAGCAGTGAACCGATGATGGTACTCTCCTGCAGTTGATTGAGGGAGTACAACAGTGAAACTCCCCTACACCTGAAGGGGGGAGTTCAAATATATTTTGGAGAAGATTGTCTCTCCTTTCAGCGAACAAAGGGGGGAACTGTCAATTTCATTGACAATTCCCCCCTTTGTCCGCTGAAAGGAGAGACAATCTTCTCCAAAATATATTTGAACTCCCCCCTTCAGGTGTAGGGGAGTTTCACTGTTGTACTCCCTCAATCAACTGCAGGAGAGTACCATCATCGGTTCACTGCTGGCTGCACTATGTGTGATTGTAGTCGGTTGTAGAACTGAGACAATCTTTTGACTGTGGATGACCATTCCCAAGGATCGATCCATTCATAATGTATATTCAATCTGCTGATTTTTGTTGGTTGCGACATTTTTCTGAGGAATGATTGGGCTTGCCACAATGGCAACACGGATGGAGATCAAAACACTGATCTTCCATATGGCCTGTTCTTTGACAATGCAAACATTTCGGTTGGACGTCAACTTCAGGTTGCGTGCAATTCTGTTTGTCTACAACTTTCTCAGATGCTAGTGAGGTGAGTGGTTCAAGAAATCCTGCACTCACAAACTTAATTGGCTTGGAATAATCTGGGATATGTAAGTTGGTGTCATCAGTGACATATCCTAAGCCTCGTCAATTCTTGTTATTTTGAATTTCTTCCCAGGCCTTGATGATGGGTTTGGAAGAAATTTGAATTTGATCATGAACAACTTCGACACTTGAAGTTGTTTGGATGAGTGATTTGGAATCAACATCTTTATCTTCATCTGTATGGTTGAATGACTTGGAAGAAGCACTCTGTTGTTGCAGCTCATCTCTTTGTAGTTGCGACTCTAGTTGAAGAAACTCAATGGTTTCATGTGTTTGTTGTAGATGCCGTGAAAGATCAGCAAGAGTTTCTTTGTTGATGTGCACCATGTCTTCATCACTGGAGATGAGCAAACTGTGAAGAATGTTTAACAACTGAATATGCTGCGCCATCTGAACTTGCTGACTGGAAATCAGGCTCTCTTGTAGGAGATGTCGTACTTTGAACTATTTCACTTGAAGGACAGGCTCGCTTGAATGTGACTTGAATGGCACGCTCGCTTGATTTGTTGTTGATTGCACTTGCTAGAGATGTAAAATTTTCTTGCTTAAACTCTGGAATTCACGCTCGCTTGATGACGATCGCGTTTGCATGAATGCTCACTTGCCTTATTTGATGACTTCACGCTCACTTGATGTCAATTTCAACTTGCTTGATTGGTGTTAGAGTTGAACTTGTTTGGTTTCTTTGATGAGCTTCACTCTGGCTCGCTTGATGTGTTGATTTTTGCACTGAATTAATGCAATTTGGTTGAATGAATAATCACGCTCGCTTGCAGGAGATGTAAACTTGTTGCTTGTTTTCTTTAGAGTTAAAATTCATGCATTCATTTCATTTTGCTTTAAAGGAAGGGTGTCGAACACTGTCGAAAATGCACCCAAAAAAGCTTACAATGATTTTAATGACTCACATAAAACAAAGAATTCACTTGTCTTAATCTGACTAAGTGGAAGAGAATTGACGCACTTGACTTCTGATCAAATCAAAATGTGGGTGTCGGTTTCAACCGAGAATGCACCCTTACAATTCAATGTAATTTGTGTTTGATTACCAAGTTCTTAAATTTGTTTACAAGAATGTTGATGTAGACTTTGCTTTGAAATGCTGAAGTTTGCATATTCATGAACTTGATTGTATTTGAGTGAATTAGATTGTTGAGGTAGAATACCGATGTTGAAAACTTTGATTATTTGTTGTAGTGATGCAAATGCATATGTTGAGCTTAATTATCCTTCCTTGCAGCTATTTTGTTACAAGTGTTGTGCTTGTTGGCATTGCATTTTATGTGTGCATGAAATGAGATCATTTATGTGTCAAAACTAGACACAAATCATAAGCAAAAAACATGAAGCATGCACCATCATCAACACACTCTTCGTGTACCTAAGATCCCCTTATTCAATTTCGGGCAGATCTAGGACACAACCACCACAAAAAATGATAGCTTTATTAAACTTTGGAGTACATAATCGCCCAGCTTCACAACATCTTCATGGAATCAGAATCTTAGAACTTTTGAAAGAAAAAATGTCTTCAAAAGATTACCTGGACTCACTCACTCTCAAGATCTCTCTCTCAAAGTAAAATATTACTTTGGATTACAAAAATTTCTCTCAAAGAATTCCACTTATCACTCCAAATACAAAACACTTCACTCCAAAATAACATTTGGCTAAGGCAAAATGTGAAGTTTACACCCTTAATGTCAACTATAATGAATATGAAGATAGCACAATTATGAAGAAAAGCAATGGCCCCTTGCAAACAAATTGGCCTCCAATCAAAGATTTATCACAACTCATGAGAAGCAAGGCTTTGAAAGGCAATAAATGGGACTTAAACAATCATCTATCAATGAGAGAGAGCTGAAAATGGTTAAACCGACTACGAGAAGTACAGCAGAAACATATTCATGCACAGGATACTTCCGCTTCAGCCCAGGTATAAAAGCTCCCATCACCATCACCGGTAGAACCTTTGTAGATTTGAACATCAGCTAAGCAAGATAATTAAGAAAAGCAAGGGATCCTTTGGTCAGTCCATGGGATCCCATAAGAACAGCAGAGAGTTTCACATATGTTTTCCATGGATTTACGATGTGCTTTACTCTGAAGCCCTGAATTGCAGCCTGTTATATACGTATTCCGATATCACAGATTTCTTCACACTGCAGTGTTGAAACTTCTTTCAAACCCGAGATGCAAGAAACCATATAAATTTCTACTTAAATTTCCAAAGATTTCACTAAGAACTTCAAATTTGATACTATGCCATTTAGATTTGCAGTGAAATCTTCCACGATCATCAAATTTCTCTGGAGTATCTGAAAAAGAAATTATGCCTTCTCTATTTTGGAGAGCAAGAAACGAGATTGAACAGTTACAGAATGCAATTTCAAGACAACACGCAGGTACCCACTGAAAGAACCAAGTTTTGGCAAAGAAAGAATCGTTCTCGAGATAAAAACAGGCCTTTGAAAGAGGAGAAGGCCGCTATTTACATTCAGAATGAATTTCGTGGGTATTTGGCTAGGAAAGCTCTTCAAAAAATGAAAGGGATGGTAAGACTTCAGGCTCTTGTGGGGGGAAACGAAGTAAAGAAGCAAGCAACTACCACTTTACACACTATGCAATCTTGGATCAGAATTCAAGCCCAGGTTCGAGCCCGTCGATCAATCATGGTAGCAGAAGCTCGAATCAAGCAACAAAAACGTGAACATCAGTTAAAACTTGAAGCTGAGCTTCATGACATAGAGGTTGACTGGTTGGATGGTGCAGAAACCATGGAAGAGCTTCTAGCCAGGGTGCGTCAGAGGGAAGAAGCTGCTCTTAAACGTGAGCGAGCCATGGCATATGCCTTTTCTCATCAGTGGAGAGCAATCTCAAGAACTAACCATGGATATGCGGGATATGAAGCTGATAAAACTAATTGGGGTTGGAGCTAGATGGAACGTTGTATTGCTGCTCGTCCATGGGAGAATCGACTCCTTGCTCAGAGTATGAAGGATGGCTTGGAGAATAATGTTTCAAATGGGCGAAAAAATGGTAATAAACATCTGAAGGGAGTGAGTGTTAAAAAAAAACTATCTTACCTTCCATCAAAACTGGGCAGATGAATGTCAAGAGCTCAGCAAAAGATGTACCTTCACATAACGGGATCAACTCTATCAGTGATTCTAAGGAACACCCAAATTTATCCGAAGCTGAGGCAAAAAGAAATCCTGGATCTATCGAACAGTGAAAAAAGCAGCAATATGACTTCCAGAAAATTAAAAACTCAGATGAGTGTTATGATTCCCCTTCCTTGAAACATTTCGAGCTAACCAGATGCTGCAGATTTCTGGGTCTCAAAACTGTCTCCGCAATCTGCACTCATCATAATTCCAGCGCCTCAAGATACGCTCCCCACAGGTTCCAAACATATGCGCACTGAATTAGGTAGATCACGAACTCACAATTCAAGCTCAGCCACTTCTAGTCTATCACAACATATCTTCACAAGATCGACTCTTAAACAATTATCTGCTTTGATACCACATAAACCGTGCACTTTGATACCACAATAAAGGCAGAAGTGTCCTCAGACACATAATTTTATTAACCAGAGAAAATAATTACATAATTGATTTGCAAGAGCTTATACCCGAACTACCAAACACTCTTGCAATGAGCTATTTATAAGCTCCATGTCCTAACTACCTCTAATTATGGATCACTTATTAAATAACAACTGTCCATTTACATTAAATGCTATTCAAACCCAACTAGCTAACTAATCTTCCTAAAAATAGAGCCTAAGATACGGACACAATTTGAGAGATTCATAATCTTGTTACAAACAATATACTAATTTCTAATTTGTCTTCCTTAATTTAATTCATTCTAGAATAATAATTATTAATTTAATTTTCTTAAAGTTAATAATTATTTATTTTCATTTTTAAACCTATGATAATAAATTATTTGGATTTTTAGTTATGAGAGAGGCTAACAAATAATTAAGTACAACTTGGTCTATTGTATAGTCAGTTAAAATGTGTTTCTTCAGTATGTACTTTTTGTAACTTAGAATCTGACGATAAAGATATGTTCTAGACATGAAGTGATCTGACGGTTCATTCTCTCCTCGGAATTATCGACACTTGATATGTGGCTTAACACCCGATTGGTCCATGATCTCTATTTAAAGAGCAAGGAGGGTCATTTGTTAGGCGACCATTCATGAAAGAAGCTTATGTAAATTTTCTTTCTTTTACATTAATAAATTGCCTGAAGTGGCCACGTTGGCTCAGGCCGTGGACTTTTTCTGTCTTTGAGGGTTTTAACCACGTCAAGAATACGGGTGTACTGATCTGTGATCTATTTGTGAGCGGTGTCATTTGGTGTTCTATCTAAGGAACTTACCCTATAAATTCCTACCTGGTATCAGAGCTATTCGAGGGCCACATCCGTTGGTGATCCAAATTTGAAGTCGGTACAACTGCATCTGACTGTCGTTTCCTAGATCTATTGTTTCTGACTGCTTTCGCGCCTAGAGGATTGCTCTATTGTGTTAGGAGGATTTGTTCTAGTGACGAACCCCTTTCGTTTCACGCGGAAATTTTTCCAGTAGCCCTAGCTACGTTATTTTTAAGATCTGGAGGTATACAGTGTTTATTTGCAGTTATAGTTATTTATCTCTCTGTTTATTTTGGTTTATAGTCATCTATATATTTTTATTACCGGATCTATACCTTTCATTTCTACATATTCTCTTTACCCCGCGACTCTATGTGATCTAGGCAAATTAGAAACAGAAAGAAGGGATTTTTCTCATGTGTATGCTCTTTTCCGCTGCGCCTTAGTGTGATCTCGAAAAATCAAAAACATTGAGGAAAATATTCAGTTTCCGGCCAAATCTAACTTTAAGTCGTAAGGATTGGATTACTTTGCTTGTTCATTTTGGGTTGTTGTGGTTGTTTTTTTGTTTTGTAGGAAAAAATGGGTTTTCAAAGTAAGCACACACTCCAAAGCTTCAGTGAGCAAAAAAAAAAAACCTTACTCTTTTCCAAAAATTGCTAACCTTTTAAACTAACTCATTTGGTCCAAAGTTACTTTATGAGAATAGAGGTCTTGGGAAGTCTTTCTTTTTGTTGAGTTACTTTTTCAAAAAACACATGTATCTTATGTTTTAAATTTACTTTATGTAAAAGTGTTCTCACCCATTATAAAAAGTGAGTCACTTATAATTCTAAAGTCACTTTATCATTTATTTAAGTTACAATTTAGTGGATAGTTCATAAAGTACCATTGTAAAAGTGATTTTCACTTATTTATAAAAGTGGGTCACTTAAAAATAATAATAATAATAATAAAGTGAGCTAATTAGATTAAGTTTGGAGGGGGGAGGGGCAGGGAATTTTTTTTATATAACATTATTATTCACTTCCCAACATTCACATAGTTCGTCAGCAACTTCAACAACTTTTCTTCAAAAAGTCATAACTTCTTCATCCAAAAGCCATTTTCAGAGCCGTCTTTTTTAATCAGCCTAATTTTAGAGATATTTCTATTGGAACACTTAGTTTCAGCATCTAATGCTTCAGTTTTTTTTTAAATGGAAAGTCCATAACTAGTTATTCTTGATAGCACCAACTACTTTCAATGGCTATCCTACATTGTGGATTTACTTAAAAGTAAAGGACTTCATAGAATCACCTCAAGCCAAGAGTCTAAACCTAAAGATGAAGATAAGCAAGCCAAATGGGAAAATAAGCAAGATCAAGCACGTGGGTTGATAGGGATGTCTATTTCTCCAAACTTTAAATTCCATATCACAGAAATTGATACCCTTGATGAAGCAATGAAACAACTCAATAAAGTTTTTGGAATTAAAAATGAAATTAGAGCCTATCAACTTGAAAATGAGTTGCTTATGTTGGACCCCAATAATTTTTCTTCCATTGAAGATTTTTTGTCCAAGTTCAAGACCCTTAAACTTCTCTCGGAAGGTGTTAAGGTTAAGAAAGAAGATGGTAGCCTTATTTATTTCATTCTTACTAAGTTAGGACTATCATACTCTGTGTTTGTTTCCACATTCCATTCTACTAGAGAAACTTTATTTCTCAAGGACAATACTACAAATCCCCCTCTTTTGATCTCTTTTGTGATTCTTTAATAAGAGAACAAGAAAAACTCTTACATCTTGGTCTTCTTAATACTAGAAACTCTTCTAAGAAAGCCTTAGCAGCCCAACAGCAACCAAGTTCAAAGAATCCTAGGAAGCAACATCCTAAAAGGAATGGTCTTAAACCAAACAAGGGTCCTAAGCAATTTCAGTCTCACAATGAAAAACCAACTCAACAAAATGATAAGGCAACTAAAAACAAAGGGAAGAAGACTGATATACATTGCAACTTTTGCAATCTTGATGGCCACTTAGAATCGAAATGCTTTAAGAGGATGGAAGCCTTGGAAGCAGCAATGAAGAAGCATAAAATCCATTTCGATCACTCTTCAACTTCAACTTCATCTTCGGGAATAGCACTTTTTGCATTTGTTTGTCAAGCATCTCGATCTGGCTATGCACTAAATGTATCTCCTTCTTCTCATTCTCATGAGTGACTCATTGGTTATGGAGCTTCTTATCACATCGCCAAAAACAAAGTCATGTTTTCTTCTTTAAATGATTGTAACACCAAAAATATATATGTTAGTGATGATAGATCTCTTGACATTATAGGGACTAGAACTATTCATCTAGACAATGGTCAATTTAATGATGTATTATCTGTTCCTACCTTATCCTACAACCTTCTATCTATATAGAAAATAACTCATTCAGGTGAAGGTAAAACCGTTAATTTTCACCTCATGATATTGTTAAGGACCTGAGAGATCCTAGACAGATTTTAGCTAATGGCATTGTTGATGATTCTACAAGTTTGTATAAGTTTAACAACTTTGGGTCATCAAATCTTCCCTCGGTATTTGTTGCTCATAATGATGAAGTGAGCAATCCATTTATGGTCTCAAGCAAGACTCTCAATCTTGGTATGCCAAAATGGATAGCTTTCTTTTATATATTGGCTTTTCTAGGTGTGATTCTGACAATACTATCTACACCAAGAAAGTAGGTAAGTCTCTTATCATTCTTGTTCTTTATGTTGATGATCTTATCCTTACTGGTAGTGATCCCAACCTTATAAACCATGTGAACTCTAGCCTTAAACAGCAAATTGAAATTACAAACTTAGGACACTTGCATTATTTTCTTGGTCTTTAAGTCTTGCAATCCAAAGAAGGTATTTCCCTTTCCCAGTCCAAGCATGCCTATGATCTTCTATGCCACTTTCACATGGAATACTATAAGCCATCCCTTTCTCCCTTTCAGCCTACATCCAAACTTTCAGTCACTTGTACTTCCCTTGAAGTTGATTCTACCTTATACCATCATCTTGTTGGAAAACTTTTGTATCTAACCCATACATGTCCTGACCTTTCCTTTGTTGTTGGCCTTTTTACTCGGTTTATGTAAAATCCACATGAAAGTGATTGGAAAGTAGCTAAAAGAATACTTCATTATGTTCGAGCTACAGTTCATTTTGGGATTCATTAGTGCAGAAACATCGCCTCTATTAGTTGGTTTCACTGATTCTGATTGGGCTGGTGACCCTGATGATCAAAAGTATACTACAAGTTATGTCTTCACTCTTGGTTCTGGACCTATTACATGGGCTTGCAAGAAACAGAGTGTCATTTCTCTTTCTTCAGCAGAAGCAGAGTATCATGGTGTCATTGAAGCTAGTAAGGAAGTCATGTGGCTTCGTTAGATCCTGTCAGAGTTTGGTTTTCAGTAGCAGCATCCGACTACACTTTGGTGTGGTAATCAAAGTTCCATTCAACTATGCAAATATCCAGTCCAACATCAGCACAACAAACACATTGAACTACACATGCACTTCATCAGAAAGCTCATTCATGACCATGTTCTTGAAGTGCAATATTGTTCAATTGATGATCAAGTTGCAAATATCTTTACAAAGGCTCTGACAGAGGCAAAGTTTACTATACTTCAATTTATGGTTGGAGTTCAGGAAGTTGTCACTAAGGGGGGATAGGCTCTAATGCCTCCTTCCTTCTCCTATTGTGTCATTTTTGTACATCATTCAATCCTATCCCAAGTTGTTCTTAAGGGGGGATGTTAGGATATTCCGACACATAGGAAATAATTAAGTACAACTTGGTCTAGTGTATGGTTAGGTAAAGTGTGTCTCTTTAGTATGCACTTTTTGTAACTTACAATCCGACGGTCATGATATATTCTAGAAATGAAGTGATCTGATGGTTCATTCTCTCATCGGTATTACCAACACTTGATCTGTGGTTTAACACCTGATTCGTCCATGATCTCTATTTAAAGATAATGGAGGGTAATTTGTTAGGTGACCATTCATGGGAGAAGCTTATGTAAATTTTCTTTCTTTTACATTAATAAATTGCCTAAAGTGGCTGCATTGGCTCAGGTCATGGAATATTTCCCTCTTTGATGGTTTTAACCACGTTAAGAATATTGGTGTACTGATCTGTGATCTGTTTGTGAGCAATTCCCTTTGGTGTTCTATCTAAGGAACTTACCTTGTAAATTCCTACACATGTAACCTCACTACCTCTTTGATGAAGACCCATGCTACATCATTAGCTGAATAAGTAGACTTCACTGGAATGAAGTGCGCTACCTTTGTCAACCTGTCCACAACAACCATGATAGAATAATGTTGTCTAGATTTCCTTAGAAAACCTGTAATGAAATCAATGGAAATGACCTCCCATTTCCATTCTGGAATCAGAATCGGCTGTAATAATCCACCTAGATGCTTACACTCTGCTTTTACCTGTTGACAATCCAAGCACCTAGCCACAAACTCTGCCACTTCCTTCTTCAAATTTGGCCAATAATAGAACTTCTTTATCACCGTAAACGTCTAATGATATCCTGGGTGACCTAAATACGAATTAGCATGAAATTCTCTCAAGATAAGCTTCTTGAGCTTACTATTATCTGGCACATGGATCTTATCCCTAAATATGACCAAACCATCTACTATGAGATTATAGTCCACATCCTGATCACTTGTACCCTGTTGTAACTTGTGCATAAGATCCTTATACCTGTCATCCTATTGTCCTGCTTGCAAGATCTGACCTTTTAAATCTATCCCATAAAATCTCATAGATGCTATGTGATTTACTTATACTCAATACGTAAGAGCATCTGCAACCCTATTCTCTTTACATTTAATGTACCTAAACTCAAATTTGAACTCATTGATCATGGCCAACCATATAGCTTGTTTGGCATTCAGGTTCAGTTGGTCAAATAGATATCTCAATCCAGTATGGTCGCTCATAAGTACAAACCTCTTGCCAAGAAGATAGTGCCTCCACATCTTCAATGCATGGACGATCGCTGCCAACTCAAGATCATGCATCACATAATTCTACTCATGCTCATTCAATCTCCTTTATTAATAAAATACCACCTATCCCTCTTGAATCAAGACTCCACCAATTCCTCTCTTGCGAGCATATGTACATACTACAAACTCTTTACCTGGATCTACAATCTTTATAACTTGAGCATTTGTCAACAACTAGTTTAATTGCTCAAAATTGTCCGCACATTCCTCTGTCCATTCAAATTTCTTACCTTTCCTTTGCAATGATGTTAGAGGATAAGAAATTTGTGAGAAGTTCCTGATGAACCTCCTGTAATAACCTACTAACCCCATAAATGACCTTACTCATCCACATTCCTAGGAGCTGCCCATTCCATGATAAATTTTATCTTTTCTAGATCCACTGCTATGCCTTCCTTGGAAACCACATGTCCCAAGTAATGTACCTTTGTCTAAAAGGAACTACATTTCCTAATCTTGGCATACATTTGATGCTCTCTTAGCAATCTCAACATTATTGTTAAATGTTCGACATGTGCTTCCTCACTCTTAGAATATATCAATATATCATCAATGAACACAATAACAAACTTGTCCAAATAAGGACGCAACATGATACTCATCAAACACATAAAAGTAGTTGGAGCATTAGTCAAATCAAAAGCAACTGAAACACACTCATAATGCCCATACTTGGTCCAAAAAGCACTCTTGTAGATGTCCTCTTCTTTAATGCATACCTGATGGTATCCTGATCTCAAATCGATCTTCGAGAACACTTTTTCTCCCTTCAACTAGTTAAACAAATCATCAATCCTCAGCAACGACTACCTATTCTTGATGGTTACCTTGTTCAACTGCCTGTAATCAATGCATAACATGAGAGTATCATTCTTCTTCTTCACAAACAACACTTGTTCACCTCAAGGTGATACACTTGCCCTAATGTATCCCTTGCCAAGTATTTCCTTCAATTGCAACTTCAATTCCACTAACTCCAGTATGCTCAGCTTGTATGATGCCTTTGATGTTGGTGCTTCCCTTGGTACTAACTCAATATAAAAATCCACTTCTCTATGAGGCAAAAACTCTGAAATCTTTGCGGGGAATACATCCTGAAATTGTTGTAAACCTAGGTACCTACTCAATACCTCCACATCCTCAACATCCTTACCTTTATCACTAGAAATATGCACTGCAAATAACACACACCCTTTCCTAATACTATGCTTCATCTACATAGTTATCACCACCCTAACTAATGTAGCCTTCTTCTTACCCTATAGGATTCTTTGTTCTTCATTGTCATCCAAGCACTCAATATCCTTGTCATAACAATCCACCTTGGTCCTATGAAGATACAACCAGTCCATACCCAACAACATATTGTATGATCCCAATGGAAGTACATTGAGATGTGTTGATGTAGGCATGCTATTTAACTCAAATACACAATCTCTTACCCAATTATGAACTATTTTATTAGCACCTATAGCCAACTGCACTAACCAAGATTTTTCATGCACTTATTTATTCAAACCACACTTATCGACCAAGTTAGTATTAACATAACTATAATTAGATCTAGGATCAATCAAAATATAAACAACTTGATCACAAAGCTTACCGTCCATCTCGATAATAGATGTATGGTGATCTACCTGTCTGTTATCCAACACTGAATAAATCCAAAGAATACTTTGTCCAACATCCCCTACTGTTTTTTCCTCCTGAGGACTATAGAGCTGTGGTGTACCACCCTGATGTTGTCAACAATCTCTCCTATGATGATCTTTGCCACAAGTCTAACACCATAAAGGCTTCCTTCCATCACCCTTGTTCTGCTCCTCAAACTAAAATCCTTGCCTCTTTTAGATGCATTGAACTTCTTTGGAAGTGTTACACTCTCTTTTTTACCTGTGTCCTGAGGTCTTGTTCGCTTCTTATCCCACTTTCCCTTATTCTTATCCTTACTTTTCTAATCATGATTAGTTTCATATATGCACTTCGATTGTTCATAACAATGCTTTAGCTTTCTAATGGCTTCCTCTAATGATCTAGGCTCATCAAACTCGATCATGTCTTTGAATACTACCAAAAACCCATTGATGAATCTCTGAATCTTCGCTTTCTCATGCTGAAGATAAAGCACATACCTCAACAACTCCAAGAGTCTGATAGTGTACTCCTCATCATTCATGGATCCCATATTTAGATCATAGAATTATTTTTCCATGTCATCATTGTATCTCTCTGATAGATAATTCTTCCTGACAAGTCTCTCGAATTCATTCCAAGTCAACGCTTCTTCATGAATACCTCTGACATTATTTACATCTTCCCACCAAATGTCTACTTTAAGTTTAATATTGAACGTAGTTATTCTGGCCTTATGTTCTTTGAGAAATCATGTAATCTGAAGAACATATTCATCCTGAACAACCACGATTTTTCATCTTGTGAATTCTTCATTTCTCCATCAAATGTAGGTGGCTTTGCTTTCTTGAACTCATATGTAAAATATCCCTTGTCACTCCTCCTATAAGGATGATAGCAATGATGACCATGATACATGTCTAAACCAAAACTAGAGTAAATCCCATGTCCATTGTCTCGTCTATTTGGTGTATCTAAGAACCTACCATCTCTAATGATGTCATCTCTATCTGACATGTACCCACCATGAGACCTGCTACCATATGCTCCATTAGTCATGTCCTCCTATCCATGACTGATCCTAAGTGGTCCCTATCTCTGCAAGTTTGACAAGATTTGAAGGATAACTGCATTAACCTCTGCTTGTTTCTCTTGTGCCCTGGCAAGTCTCTCTTGTGACTGAATGATTTTGTCATTATCTACTTTATAACTTCTTATTTTTGCATTTAAATTTCTTAAAGTGTCTGTTATGTCAAGAGAGTACCTATCACCATGTCACTCATCTAATCTATATGGAGAGTCTCGTGAACTGTAGTCTACCATTTTTCTAGTCATATTTGATCTTCTTCTTCATGCAAGGTATATCATGTCAGCTAACCAAATCATAAACAAACCAACATACCTCAGTATAGTTTAGGGGAGGATATCTCATCTAGAAGACCAACTAGATTAATAGAATACATATATACACATCATTTCGACCATTATCCAATTCCCATGCATGACTCTACCATAACCATGAATTTGCATACATAGCGACATATAGACACCAGCATGCACTCATGACGACCACATTCGACAACAATCACCGTAAAATTCTACATGACAATACAATTGCAACGATGACCACCACCCTGCATTCACAACAAGCACATAGACCACAAGAATAAGAACAAATATGAAACTGACATGTATTCATGACAAACACATTCCACCCATCCAGTCCAAGGCATTAACCATGCTCTGATACCACTCTATAACGCCCTCCTCCCACATTTACTCAAGATAACCATCCAATCAGGGTAAACATGTGACGAAGAGTTACTATATATGATTCAACTCCCCATGTACATTTAAGGAAGTGGAACTGACAAGACAAGACCAATCTGACCTTCCTCGGGAGCTACAGAACCTTCAGGATACAACCAACCCTTCCAGGGGGCCAACCTGTTGGCATTATGATTCCGGTTTGGTACTATGGCACAGGTGTTGTACTTGATGGCAACTCACTCTTGTGACAGATCTCAGTTCAGGCACTCAAAATCATGGAAATTAAGATACCCGTAGGTAATCCTAGAAGAAGCTGCAGACCCACAGGTACGCCGACCAAGGAGTGCGTACATGCACGCAGGTGATACGTTCAGAAGGTGCGGAACCCAGTTTCACTCTCTCCAATGCATAAAAGCGCGTGCACGTGGGAATTTTCATGAATGTCTCATGGTATTAGTCTGACAGTTTTTTATCCTATGGTTTTGGTCCGTGGTATTGCATCCAAAAGTATTGATCCCAAGTATTGGGTTCATGGTATTGT